>WOVY01007728.1:0-25364 GCA_013436015.1 Rhipicephalus annulatus | reverse complement strand
ATTGCATTGCAAAAGCACTACGCATATCAAGCCTCAATGTGGCAAGCTGTGATGTAATAGCGCCATTTCCATTTCTACGTGAAATGCGAAGCATTTCACGCTTAATGAGACACTTTGTTTCTATCTCCTTTCAGTGTACTTATCTAGATGCTAATGTCAATATAGAATCTATCGAGGTCACCTCCGTAAGCCAACATAGATGGTCACGAGAGTATGACAAACATGACTATCTCGTTGTGACCGCGAAAATCTTGGCGTGTATACATCATGTAACTTTTTCTTACAGCCATGTGTGGCGCATACACGCGCGCCAGAATGCCCCGCCGTGGTAGTCTAGTGGCTAAGGTACTCGGCTGCTGGCCCACAGGTCGCGGGTTCGTATCCCAGCTGAGGTGGCTGCATTTCCGATAGAGGCGGAAATGTAGCCCATGTGGCTCAGATTTGAGTGCACGTTAAAACTTCCATGTGGTCTCAACTTCCGGAGACCTCCACTACAGCGTCTTTCATAATCATATGGTGGTTTTGGGACGGTAAACTCCACATATCAATCAATCAATCAATTATCAATCAATTAATCAATCAACGGGCACCAGAATGTATGAATAAGCTACATGTGATTCACAGTTTTGTCTACTTAGAAGCGGTAAGGGCCATTGGCAGCGTAACGAGTCCGCGTTAGAATCTGTGGCATTAGCCGTGATGACCACTCGAGGTATGCAAGAAATAGAAACCGGGATATCAGAAAGAACAGAACCTGTAGGAATTCTTTGTGGCAATCGATTATTCTTCAAAATACCCACGCCAGGTCTTCAAAATTTTTAGAGAACCTTCTGCGCAAAAAAATGTCGGTGCAACGAACGTAACTAGTGGTTGCAGTGCTCACTTTCTAATTTTATGGACAGGTAATAAACAATACTGTACAAACCTAATGATTTAAAACGACGTCATGTTGGCTAAATTCTCATTTATGTTGCAGTACGCGCTGGCTGCGCTTTTACAACCGTCAGATAAACATTACAATATGTGCTTCAATGACTCGTCAAGCTAGGATCAGGTGCTGTTCGACAAGAGAAAAAACACGCTGACGAATGAAGTATGATGTTCACAGCATCGCACGGGAAATGTCAAACAAACCGCAGCGTGCACTTTGTTTCATCAACATGACATCTTTTCCTAGCATTATGTCAGACCATAAGTCACCCTTGAAACATTAGTGTAGTCGGAATGGCTGGTAAGCCCACTATGTTCACACAGCCAATCCATTTACAGAAACACGTTGATACAATGCTTTACGGTTGGCTCAAGCTAGAAAAGTGCAGCCTAGGCTCACTGACTGCATAGGCTCACTGATACCGATCCAAAATCTGTGGGTTGATTTGATTTGATTGATATGTGGTGTTTATCGTCCCAAAATCACCATATGATTATGAGAGATGCCGTAGTGGAGGGCTCCGGAAATTTCAACCACCTTGGGTTTTTTAACGTGCACCCCAAATCTGAGCACACGGGCCTACAACATTTCCGCCTCCAATCGTAATGCAGCCGCTGCAGCCGGGATTTGAACCCGTGACCTGTGGTTCAGCAGCCAAGAACCTTAGCCACAAGACCACCACGACGGGACCCACAATCCGTGGGATCGCCGAATCCTTTTAATACTTTATTTTGTCTACGCGTTACCATTCTTTCCTATCACTGACAAAAAAAGAGCGTACGCCTACCAGTCCCCGCTCATCTTTCTTTACGTGATGCTTCTCCGATTGCACTTGTTTTCTTCGGTTGTACTTCTCGACCACCCCATTTTTCTTCCTATTTACTTTTCGATGCTTCACCAACCCTAATATTTCAGCAGATAGTGTAGTCTTTACTGTTCGTTCACTTCACGTATATTCTGGAGCGCACAACACATGCAAAAATTGGCCCCGTATCTGCATGTTACACTGCAAATGTCGTCGATAGACAATAGTCATTGCTTCTGGATAAAGTGAAAAAAACGTTTATTTATGTTTCTGCGCAAGAAAAATTGGTGAATGGTGTTCTAGAGGCGCTGTTTATTGGAGGCGAAAGGGCTCATCAAGACACACTACACGTGAGAAATGAGCGCTATCTGGCAGTTATCTTGGAAAACCAAGCGCACGTGCTTTGCCCGCCTGTCTCGGTGGTGATAAGGTGTAGAACGCAAGGCGACGGGTAGGTGCCACCACCATCACTTGCCTTTCCGCGCAGCGTTGCCTGGTCAGCGAAACGCTATAAACGCTACCGGTCCTTATATTTACGCATGTATGCTTTTTCTAGTAAGAGACACACATACAAAATATTCACATGTAACAACATGTGAACATTTGTGAATATGTGAATATGTGAACATGTGAACATGTGAACATGTGAACAACATGTGAAGATATGCGCAATAATTGTTTTTCAATTCACAATCACACAAGTCTCAACAATGAGCTCGAGCAATAGCGGTGGGCGCTGCGGATGGGGTCGGCTGTTAGGAGTATTGTTCGGCCACTTTGCTGCCGTTTAGGGTACCGTTAAGGACAGACAAACAGACAAACGTGCAGACCAACAAACCGACCAAAATATTTGCGTCGAAGGTCCCCAAGAAGAACTATTGTCTTTGATAGAAGCACAATGAAAGGAAAGTAACGTCCTGCCCCGCACCCCCTGATATCCAGCCCCCAGATTCTCACATCACTCTACATGCACTCAAGTGTTTCATAATAAATCCGAATACAAGCAGCTTTGTCACAACATTTTTATTTATGACGACTCAGTTTTATCAAGCGAGTTCTGCGGAGGATCATGATGATTTCTCAAAGGCTTATCTTGTTTTAAGCGTGTGATTTTGCGCTTACTATGCATCGCTTAGAAAGCTCCGAGCTCTCCTAATACGAGGAGGCTGAGCCAGGGAAGCAAACCGACAACGCGTGTTGCTCCGAGTCTCTAAGGCTATGCGAGAGGAGTTATTTTAAGGATAATCTAAAGTGCATAGCACTAGTGTCAATGTCGAACACGTAGCACTGGTGTCGATATCGTAGGGCAGTCTGTTTTTAGTTTTATATCCTTAGCTTTTCTACCCTGTTTGATGTCGAAATAAAATAACTTCGACGCGACGGACGCCTTTCAAATTTGGCAATGAACACCTATGTATACCAATAGACTGAATGATGGGCACATCTCGATCTTGAGATGTTTCTTTGAGCTAATAAGAATCATAATTTTTCCTTGTTCACGGGTGGTCTGATGGAGCTCGAATTCAGTACTTTGAAGGGCCATCTCTGAAGCGTTATGACAGAATGTGCTAGACATAAATGATTGGCACACAAAAAGAAAGTCTCATCAAGAAACTCACAGCTATGCCGCAAAGGCGAAGCAATGAACGCGGGTAGCAACAAAATTGAAGGTCTTGCGCAGAATGGCAAGCAGATAGAAACGTTGCCCTGCGTTCCTCACGCACAAATAACGCACAAAAACGTGCTCACCGGTGCAGATGAAGAGGAATAGGCACCTCAGTTGTTACTTGCACTTTGTCTTAAAAGTGCTCTTTTTGCTAACAGAGTCTGTGCAACCATTGCAGTGACCTTCGTGCACACGGGAGGCTGTGGTGGCTGCATTTCCGATGGAGGCGGAAATGTTGTAGGTCCGTGTACTCAGATTTGGGTGCACGTTAAAGAACCCCAGGTGGTCAAAATTTCCGGAAGCCCTCAACTACGGCGTCTCTCATAATCAAATAGTGGTTTTGGGACGTTAAACCCTACAAATCAATCAATCAATCGTGCACCCGGTAAGTAACATAGAATCGTTCCGGTGTAAGCCAATGGCCAGCCAAAACCTATGATCTTCTCCACCGCGAGATAAGGACGCGAGACTGTGCATGCACCCCTCTACAGCACGCGGAAAAGTGTGCGTGAGAGATGAGAGCGTGCGCCGCCACGTCGTGAACATGTGGTTACGCGCGCTCATTGCGCCTTGCTGGTAATGCTGAAAACATGATAGCTTCCTCCCGAGATGCCCGTTACCTACAATAAGTGGTAGATATAAATAGCTTGCCGTTTGAATGTCAAGGAACGTGATTCTTCGTGGCTAAATGCTTAACGACTCGCACCAACCTTTCAGAGGTCCCAATTTCGATTTCAAGCACCAGAGTTTTCTCCTGAATTTTCTTGTTTCTTGCGTTTTTCATATATATGGTATGTATACCTGTAGGGTGAGCAACGGCGACGCCCCCATCAACGCCGGCGGCAAGATCTGGCCGAGTGTGCATATATAATTGCACATAAAAAATCGCGTCGGAGGAGCCGAAGCGCATAGCAGTTCTTACTCGCGGAGCACTGCGCTTTCAGTTTTATTCGACTGCAGCACCACCGCTATGGTCCACGCGAAAGGCATCAGGCAGTAAGGTAAGTTCGCGTCACTCAACAGCTCTGGTATACTCTACCCAAGATAATGTTTGCGATGTCATGACAACACCGCGCAGCAGCCCTGGCGGCAAGCTATGGGGTAACTGGGGATAGGTGCAAATAAGGACGTGGCTCTTCCAATCTATTTCAACAACAACAGAACAGATCAGCACGCTTACGCATGCGTTTTCTTGGTCTGTGCGGGGAACATTAGCCGAGGTCTATTCAAATAGGTCATAAAAGTTCGGGCAAAAAGCGGATAAGAAGGTATTGTCCGGGACAACATCATGAGAATTTATGGGAGCTGCGATTGAAAGGCGACTTGTGTGGAGGGAACAAACTCTAATAATAATAAAAACCAACTTTTTTTCAAAGTCGAAGCAATCAATCACTGTGCGTCACAAATGACATTTCGCCGCAACAACAAAACGTAGGTATAATGAACAAAGAATTCATGTCAGTTTGCTGCGATTATAAAGAAAATCTTTTTTCCAGCGTCCTCTGCTCATGCTATTATTACTCAGTGCAGCCCTTGCGCTGCACTGAGTAATATCTGCACTGATAAAGAGTGCATATGGCACTAATATACGCAAAAAATGATCCCGCTGAGCTTATATCGAACTACGTGGCAATTAAATCAAGAGACAACCCAAAGGTGATCAAAACACCGCCAAAGAGAACGACTGAACTCGTACGTTTCGCTTGGCCACCGAGGCGGTGTTCACTTTGAAAGAGACGGATACTGTAAAGCTCTAACCCAAAGAGTGAGCATGCTGGGCTTGCTGTCCTTGTTTCTCGAAGGCTGACTTAGGTTAGGCGATGTTATCCACTAGTTCACAGGCAACAAGCTGCGAGATGTGCGTCCAAAACCAGTCGGCTCAAACCAATTCCGACTCAGAGGTTCATCGTTTCGACAGATGTATGTTCAACATTATGTAAGTAGGTCAAGGTGTGAGAGCACCACAGGCGTGAAGTAGGCTGCAGCTGGCACTATGTGGAGTGAATAAAAAATGGTAATGAAACAAAACTCCTGCCTGCGGTGATGCTTTTGGCTCACCAAGGGGTTTCTTCGCAGGCAGTTGGCTAGTCAGCCCATTTATGGATAACTCAAAGGCACGAGACGGTCGATGAAATACAATATACATAATAATTAGTTCGTACACGTCTTCTAGATTGGTGAGACGCAAAGTTACCTCGAGTCGAATACTATTAACAATTCGGCACAGCTGGGCACGTTGACACGTGTTCAATTTTTTTTCTTTATTACTTTCTTTGCACATTCAACAGCCATAATACATTGCATAAACAACAAACAGTGCAGGCGCAACAAGCGATGCGTTTAGTCTCACCCGAATCCGAAACGCACAAGCCCACACAACAAGAAATCGCGACCAATCATAGCGGCACAAGTGACACGTAATCTTTCATCAGCACGTTACTCTTTATTGCCACACCGCAAGATATACGCACACAAAAGTATACTGTGTCTCATCCTTAGACAAGATGAGAAGTTAATCAACAACTGCACTATACTGAACGGGATAATTACTAGAGCTTTCCACAAAAATGATGACCTCATCCCATGCATACAATTCAAACCACATTTTGAGGGCGGTTGATCTCTCGACCACTCCCAGAGATAAAATTTCTCTGCTTGGTTTTAGCCTCCAAAATTACCATGTCGTAGGCCATGCTCCGATTCCTCTACATTTAGAGGCGATGCTCCATCAGGTGTGGATTTGTCGTGCTGTGGTGCGTGGCTGCCTAGTTTATGGATAACTCAGCAGGTGGCCCTAGTGTAAGTGACAGACGGATGAATGGAGGGTCACACGGGTGGACGGATGGATTTACGGTTTACCGAAAAACCTCCAAGGCTTCGCACCACTGATCATCAATCACTGCGGCGATATACAGTGATATATTTTATTGTTGCTCTGGGAGGACGCACCAACAAGGCCAGATTTTCGTTGCTGTCATCGCGTCCACGACGCTGAGTTGTTTGACGTTAACATTTGTTGACATTCTGCTTAGGCGCATACCAGAAGTATGATGAGCCATGGATACACAAGAATGCTAGTCCTTCAATGACAATGTTTCTGACGGAATAACGGCCGTCTCAATTGTGTATACGTACGTTACAACGCTGGTCTGCTAGAGAAATAAGACACGGCCCTCGAACTAAATGGTTCTTTTTCGTGACCGATATCGGTGGTTGTTGACATCGCGGCAGCTCCATTGCTTGAGTGGAGGAACTATTGCTACACTGCGCAAAATATGGAAAAGAACCCTACTCATATTACGAGTTCTACAACGATATGGCATGCTGTGTATACACACTTCTTTGCTACAGATACGTCTCCCTATTAACATGACTTGTTAACTGCGGTAATTGTGCCACAATTCTGCTACTTTTGCGGAAGTAGTGGATACTATTTTTTGAATTTAGAATACTCCTTTCAAGAAGGTGAGTTCAAGTGTTAACACTTATCAGCTGGGCACAGTTTTCACTAGAAAAGCACGGCGAAAAAAATTGTATGAATGCGAGAGACGCACTGCACGCGTTCATAATTCCGTCCGAACTCTCAAAGGTGGCATGCGTAATTCAAGACGCATGCGGTTATTAGTTTTGGCGTGATTTAAAGAAGTCATTAGTTCATTTTTAGGAATGTCCAGATGCGATGGAGTTTACTGTATTCGATAATTGTGACCTACTGTGGCTAATAAACACTCGGTTACACTTTGCTTCCTGTTTCACTAATTGCTTCCACCTGCCGCGGTAGCTTAGCCATTGGGTGTCGTGTGCCTATGCTCGAGGGCATGAATTTGCCTCCCGGCCACGGCGGTGGCCGGCAGGCTACAATGGGAGCAAAATGCAAAGAACACTCGTGTTTTTATATGTTTGAATTCACGGTAAAGAGCTTCAGTCGCTCGAAAATCATCCGCAGATCTCCACCACGGCGTACTTGATAACCAGGGTGATTGCAAAAAAAATATAATATTATATTATTAGCAATTATGTATTATCGTGCTTTCACGCATGTGCTGAGCAGTAGTATCACGTTGGCTGGAATGTTGAAAAAAATCATCTATGATGCTTCTTTGTATGCTTTGTTCAATTGATGAAGGCTATTAGAGCCGTGCAGAACTTAAAACACGTATGCTTACCTAGTAGGTCGACAACAAAGAAATCCATTATTTGTGTACAGTCTAAAGTATTACAAAAAGCAAGACTGTTTGAGAAGCAGAACTTGTTGCATTCGTGAGAAACAGGACGTATACAAACAACACGATACATAAGAAAGTGGCGCATCGATAGAGTGCCTAGCAATAAAAATGGAAAACATAATGATTAGCATTCGTGTACTGAAAAAATAGCCGTATATGCAAGTTACACCACAAATTTCGTCGAAACGCGATAGTCTTGCGTCTGGAGAGAGTGAACAAAACGTATATTTGATGTTCTGCGCAAGAAAATCGGTGAATAGTATTCTGCAGGCGCTGCGTTAGAGTGCCTCGAGTGCGTAGCGGAGGCGAACGAGCGCATCAAGTCACGTCACACGGGAGACATGAGCGCTATCTGGCAGTTATCCTGGGAAACGGGGGCGCGCGCCCTGCGCGCCCCATCTCTGAGGTGATAAAGTGTAGAAAGCAAGGCGTTGGAAACACTTGCCGTTTCGTGCAAGCATTGCATGGCCAGCGCAGCGTTATAAAGGCTACGATCCTTAAAATTACTTGTATATGCTCTTTCTAGTAAAAACTACATACATAATATTGACGTGTTGTTATGGTGCCTCAGATATGCGCTCTAATTGCTTTTTAATTGACAATCGCACAAGTATGAACGCTGAACATAGAGCCTTATTGGTGGGCACTGTGTACGGGGTTCGCCGTTTGGAGTTTCGTGTGGTCAATTTGATGTCGTTTAGGATACCGTTGAGGGTGGACAGACAGACAGACAGACAGACAGACAGACAGACAGACAGACAGACAGACAGACAGACAGACAGACAGACAGACAGACAGACAGACAGACAGACAGACAGACAGACAGACAGACAGACAGACCAAAATTTTCGCGTCGAAGGTCCCCGAGAGACTATCATCTTTGAAAATAAAACACTAAGCATCACTCCTACATTCCCTGCATCAATTGTACATACAAGTTTTCGCACGCAACTGGCCGCGGCTGGGTAGCACTGGACGATGGACAGCCTGAGACTACAAAATGATTGCGAAAGGAAGAGGAATATAATACCCATAACGAGAGGGCTTTCCCCACAGCATAGAATTTCGACGAGGCTTAGCGTGCCCATGCGCGCGCGCAAGATAGCAAGTCACTGTACTATATACCTTTAGGATACTGAACCCCAGGTTGAAGAGAAACGACAACACTGAAGGAGAATCTTTACTCCTCTTGCGCTTGCGCAAAAGAGGGTATGACGGTAAAGTGTATGAAAAAGAGAAAGTCGCTGCGGCGAAAGAGCCACGAAGCCTGTTCTTCAAATCTCGCTCTTTTAAAGATGATAATCTTTCGTGGGAACCTTCGATGCAAATATTTTGGTCTCTCTGTGTTGATTGATTGATCTATTGATTGATTGATTGATTGATTGATTTATTTATTTGTGGGGTTAACGTCTCAAAACCACCACAAGAGTATGAGAGACGCCGTAGTGGAGCGCTCCTGAAATTTCGATGACCTGGGGTTCTGTAAGGTGCACCCAACTCTGAGTACACGGGCTTACAACATTTCCGCCTCCATCGGAAAATGCCGCCGTAGCCGGGATTTGATACCATGACCTGCGGGTCCACAGCCGAGTACCTTAGCCACTGGACTACTGCGACGGGGCTGGTCTGTCTGTCTGCCCATTTGTTTGTTTGTCCACACTTAACGGTACCGGGCATTTAAAACGGCACCAGCGGATTCTCCAAACAGCCGATCCCATCAAAAGCACCCACCAATGTTGCTCAAGGTTCAGTGTTCATACGTGTGTGATTGTCAATCAAAAAGCAATTATCACGCATGTCTGGGGCACCATAACAACGCGTAACAACAATATTCTGGATGTGCATCTTTCACTAAAAAAGGCATACACAAGTTATTCTAAGGACAGTGACGTTTATCACGTGGCGCTGACCATGCAACACTTACCCGAAAAGGTAAATGTTTTCAACGCTTTGGTAAGACGACACGGTGATGGCACCTACCTGTCGCCTTGCGTTCTACACCTCATCACCTTTGAGACGGGCACACACACCCGTCTCAGAGCCACGTGTTTCGTTTTACAAATTAACTGCCAGATAACGCTCATGTCGCACGTGTGACGTGACTTGGTGCGCGCGTTCGCCTCCACTCCACGCTCAAGGCACTCCAACGCAGCACCTCCAGAATACTATTCACCGATTTTCTTGCGCAGAAAATCAGATAAACGTCTTGTTCAATCTCTCCAGACTATCGTCTTTCGACGACATTTGCAGATTAACATGCACATACGGGGCCAATTTTTTTTTCACTTAAAGGTGTACGTAAAGCTCATTCTGTTTTTTGTTGTTGTTCGCGGTCCTGTATTTGATTGTCTTATAGGCATTTCTGACCTCCTTTAACCCTGTTTCTGTGTAATGTCGACTTCGTTAATGAGACTGGTGGGAACATTATTTAACACTGGGGTCACAGCCAATGGTGATTTGTGTTTCGACTTGTCCTGCTTTCTACCGAAGTGTCCAGGTGCCATCTCAGAGTTTACTGACCATTGTGGTTCTTCCGCAGTGTGCGGGAGAGATGTGAACCCATGTATCTCGTCAAAGGCAATTTGCATGTTTACTCATTATGTGAGACTTTGTTGGTTCCGGGCCTTGTAATAGCTTTGAACTACTCCTTGATATCATCGAATCACCACAGTGTGCCATAGGAAGTTTGTATATCAAAGCAAAATCTTTTCACCTCTTTCTTGTAAAAAGGGGACCTCGGAGGGGGGTAACCCTCTGAAGTTACATCTTCAACGACATGCTTAACGGCCTCACGATATTGTAGGCTACATTTTTATAAGTACTAGAAATATAAAACACACACACATACACACACACGCACACGCACATACACACACACACAAACACACACATACACACATACACACACACACACACATTTGCATAGCATACGCGCCCCGCCGCGGTGGTCTACTGGCTTAGGTACTCTGCTGCTGACCCGCAGGGTGCGGGATCGTATCCCGGCTGCAGCGGCTGCCTTTCCGATAGAGGCGGAAATGTTGTAGGCCTGTGTGCTCAGGTTTGGGTGCACGTTAAAGACCACAGGTGGTCGAAATTTCGGCAGCCCTACACTACAGCGTCTCTTATATTCATAGGGTGGTTTTGCGAATAAACCCCACATATCAATTAATCAATTGCATAGCGTACACTAGTATTGGGCATGTCGGCATCTCAAGGAGGATTTTTGTTATTAACTGAAAGTTCTTTTTTCCCGTGGATCGAGAAGACCATTGTGTTACTCTACATATGTGGTGCTGCCATTTCACACAGACAACTCTAGCAGTTTAGGGGTGTCTGATGTCGATAACCTTGGGGCAGCTGATACGTCTGTGAGAGGCATGGAACAGTTGGTCCAGCTGGCAAATAGAGGTTCTACAGCAAAGCTCGTAGATCGGTACTTTGCGACACTCGACATATGGCGGGTTATCCACTACGGACGTCGCCGTTGCGTGTTCAGGTGCTGTCCGTGAAGCGGTCTCAAAAAAGCAGACCACCGAAAACCTGAATGACGAAGTCGAAAAGGTTACTTCACATGTTCACTGTGGTGCTATCAGGCGTAATCAAGCGATAAATATAACTCAAGCTACTGTTGTGTCACAGTTGCCTGCATTCACGTAGTACATCAATGTCTAAAGAAATTTTGAAGAAGCCGGGTTCATTTTGCTCAAGCACGTGCATCGTAAAAGTGGTTGGGCCCTTTTGAAGATGCCTCCCTGCATGTGTGAACGTATCGTGAGAAAAGAAAGAAACCAACAGGCTACGTTGGCCTAATGAACAGAGGGCAAAATAGAGTGATGACTACTCAGATAATAACGTTTGTGAACCTCAATTTTCGAGAGCCACGCGTACAAACGCTGGCTGCTGAGGGAGCTCGACAACGACATGACATGTCGGCAACGAGAAGTTCACTGCCCCGACATACAGCGGACAAAAACTGTGAAAACCCGCTTTGGCCTTCTCGGCCAAGAACAGCACTGCCGATTAGCAGTGTGCTTAAGTTCGGAGTTGTCTACAGACTATCATTCAATTGAGCACGTCACATATTTTGCTTTGATAAATATTAAGGCAAGTAAAGAAAGCAAGGAATACTAAAACAGCAAACAATCTAAAAATAAAAGAAAAAAGAACAAAAAATCGTATAAAAAAGAAAAACAAATTGAAAATTGAAAACTAACTGAAGACAAACAGACCAGGAAAATATACATACTTAGGAAAATACCCCTCCAAAATAAAGAGTGACAAGAGAAAAAAGAAGATTTGGAATAATTTTATTATACAAATGTACATGTACGCATACACAATGTAAGTATTTTTATGCATATATTGACACATATATGAGAACGTATAAAGTTGTTTATGTGTATGTGTATAGAGTTTATTTATCCGTATACAGTTATGGAGACAATCTTCGGAGTTGGTTTGGGAGAAGACGAAATGAGAATAAAATATGTTTAAAAAGGACACCAAGAGAGAACTGAAGAAATCATCAGGCCCAAGTCACTTGATTCCAACTCAGATGGTCATACACAAGAAAGTCGTGTGAACGACATGGGAGGAAAAGAGAAGTACAATAGAGAATTCAGTATCGAAGATGAAAGATTCAAATCGAATAAAGATGCCAAATCGAGCGAAAAAAGATTGTATTTGTAAGTGAAGACTTTGTAGGCCATGACTGATTCCGAATATATATTCGTGGATTATTTTGTACGGGTTTGTACAATATGTCGCTGAGTTCCTCGGTTGTTCCTTGGAGGTGGTTGGCAGCGGTGGTGGTTCTCTTCAATATACTTTGTTTTTACTCCCTCTATCTCTCTCTCTCATTTATTCGTGAAAGTTTCTATTTGATGCTTCACCTAAATACTTTTGTTTTGCAATTCGGTAATCTGTAGTATTTCGGTGCAGCAGGCAAGGTATCGTTTGTTGTTTCATCTACATTATTTTAATACTAAGTTTTACCCACAAAAAACCTTTCAGTCAGTTGGTTACAGGCTCAGAAAAAAGTAAGCTCCACCCACATTCCTATGGGGATGGAATTTTATAGGTCTCTTACTAAATGAAGCCGTTCGTTTACATGACGTCTGCCATATTGTGAGTATTTAAGGTCGGTGGTTGTATCATACAAACGCAGGTTCGTGTGGCTAGTTTTCGGTCAAGAACTCAAACTTTCTGCCAAATTGTAGCAACTATTTCTACATCATTTGCCAGTTCAAAGCAATTATATAACTATATTCTTGGCTGAAGTTTGTCAACACTATCTTTGCTTTTCGGTCACGCAGTTAGGCTATGCCTCTTGAGGCGCAAATTTGGTGGTTGTGAAACAGAACTTATCTCTGAAACGAGAAACACATGGTACATTTCAAAGGGTGTTGTACATAAAGCGATTGGGAAAAAATGAGAAAGCAGAAGCCAACAGCGCTTACTTCCATTTAGCTTTTCATTTCGATGAGAAGTGCTTTTACACAATGCAAGAAAGGGGGTGCGGCACCAGAAAAAAAGGAATATGAAAAAACAAGAAAAGATTTAAATGTACGGAGAGCGTTGCCTCATCATCTTACTTAGAGAATATCACCACATGCAACACTAATTCATATCATAACATGCAACACTTTCCTAGTCATTCTAAGCGCTGTGAACACTTTCTGAACTTTACCGCCACCTTGTTGCCCATGCGTCAACCCTTTTATTTCGCCCAACTCCGTTGTAAAGATGAATGGCAGGTTTGCTGTAGTTCCTTGGTGCAGTTTTTGTATTTATTCTTAGGCTGTGAGTATTGCTGTGATTTGTGTAGTTTAGGTACTTATGCTTTTTTCGAACATACGTTTATGTGCAGTCTAGTTGTGTCCACAGTCTAGTTGTGTGTGCTGATCATGAGACTGCAGCGACGGTGCCCCTCCCAAAACATCATCTCTTGATGATGCGTTAGCCAGAGGTGTGGAACTGGATACTTTATTATACCAGCCTCAAAGTATCAAAGAGAGTGTCCATATACTTGCTATCGCAATAAAAAGTTGTTATATGTAGAAAGAGGACCCACATGCTGGATTCCCTGCTAAACTGTTGGTCGGCCTGCGATTTCCCACGCTGGCCTAGCTCTGGTTGAGCGGCACGCCGTGCGCGATCTCGTGACGCCGTCTAGCTCTCGCCATGCGGTGCCCTGTCCTTGGACTCTTTCAACGCTGTCCCCCCCTCCCATATTTTCTATCTCTTATCTCCTCTTCCTTCACTTGTATGCGACGAGTGCTCCGTCTTCAGTACTTTTATTCTAATTTTATTTTTATCCCCTTATCCAGTCCCCTACAACAAGGCACTGCGCTGTGTCGCCTTCCAGGCACACAGAAATCAGGAGTGCTTTTCTCTTCCTTGAAGAATCGTTCACTCACAAAGAGATAGAGGAAATACAAAACACGGCGGAAGAGCAAAAGCAAAATCAAAGAAAATCTGACGCTGAAGCCTTTCTCTCAGGCCACTTGTCCTACAAAAAGACGTAATCGAGCATTCAAAGCCTTCTGGAAGGAGGATGAACTCGGCCAACGACCCATAATCCTTTGTTTCGACAAAAGCCATTTGTCTAGTCTAGCTAGATCTTCAGTAAGTGTTTTTCTTGGCACGCTGAGATGGGTACACTCACACAGGTGATGGACGATTGTTTCTTCTCAGCTGCAGTGATTGCATGTAGAGGAGCTGGTCATTTCAGTAAGAAATAAGTATGCGTTCATGAAGGCCACAACGAGCGACAGGCGGTGCAGAAATGTGTCCTCATCTCGAAATATTCCTGAGAGAAGACGAAGCTTGAGCTCGGGATTGAAGTTATGCAGGTGAGCATTTCTGAATTCTGTTCAGTTCCAGTGTACCAGTGTGAAGTTGCGTGCAAGCTAACGAAGTCTTCAGCTTCGTCAATTCTTGAGAACGTGACGGCTGTGTATTGAGTGTGGTCTTGTGCAGATCTATTGCCCTTATCTGCGTGGTTGTTGCCATATATACCGCATAGACCTGGTATTCTCTGATACGCTATGCTGTGTTGTTTCTCGATTGCTTGGAAGTGAAAAAAAGTTGGCAGCATATCCACGCAGTGAATGATGGGGATTGGGGCGAAGCATTCGTCCGTCTATTCGTTCTCGCTTCCGTCTGTCCATGCGCCCGTCTGTGTGACCGTCCATGCATCCATCCACCCGTCCGTGCGTGCGTCTGTTCGTGCGTCCGTCCCTGCGTTCGTCCATGCCTCCGCCCCTGCCTCCGTTCATGCGTCCATCCATGCATCTGTCTGTGTGTTCGTTCGGCCATTTATTCAACACTCCAAGTAGCACCATCTCGCATCTTTTTAACATATATTCTCCATATAGAAACACCGCCATCCAGTGGACATTCCAAGGACTCAACGAGAGGTGACACACGCACACTTTCTTACGGCTTGCGCTTCGTATCTACTTCCGACCTTAACCACGTCGAATTCATTCATGATATATACTAGTTCATTGTATTCATGGCACTGCAGCTCAACGCTCGCTAAACCTTTCTAAAACTAAGGAGGTTACACCCAGCGAGTATAACGTAGCAACCCTTTGTTGTCAGATAGTGCTCAATGTACATGCCAATGGCTGCTAATGGGGATGGCAGCGTGCGCGTTAACTAAAAGCCGAATGCTCCTGTCTCTCATTCCCCATTTTCAGCCATTGGCATGTACATTGAGCAAAATTTTTTTATTGTTCAACAACGCACAGAAGAAATCTCTCACCGGCACCACCTTGGTGGTCAAAATGTTATACTTGTTACATACTACAACGACTACAAGGGACGAACGGGTGACGTTATGAAAAGTTTCGCCCCTAAAAGCCTTATTTTAGCTATTACCTATTCATTAGGTCCATGTCGAAATGGTGCCATAAGATATTGAAGAGCTGCCTTCGAGTCCGGGAAGATGAACCAGGTTTTCGATTTGACTCTAAACTCTATAGCCGCACGTACGGCGGCGATTTCTGCAGGGGTCGATGTCGTCAAAAGCGAAGTCATAAATTTATTCGGAATGGACTTTGCGGGAATGACCACTGCCTGGGCAGAGCTTACTGAAAAAACGGATCCATGCGCGTGAATATGAAAGCGTTTGTTATGCTTCTCGTGCAGGATCAGTAATGTGGCCTGTTTTAGGGCTAGATACGACAACTGTATCTTATTTTGGATGCCCGGAATCGGAAGGAGAGCTTTCACTGGGGGTAGGCACCACAATAATAACGATGGCAGTGCTGCATGTGTCAAGTGCAAAGGAAGCACTGTGCAGTGCTGAGCTGCAGTTGCACTGAATGCTGAGTGGGGCCCAGTAGTTCGAAGTGAGGTAAGGTTATGCGATGAACTTCAAGCGTGAAGTCTTAAATGGATTCTGAAAACCTCTATACGGATGTACGTGTTGACCGGTTAATCATGCGCGAGAACGACCTTCACTGCTGTAGATGCACATCTCGAAAGGCCAAAGCATATTGGCAGTGCCTGAGTTTATTCTACTGGAAGATGCGCAGGTTTGTTCTTCGAATCTGGCAAAGCACAGGTCAGGTGTAGGGCATAAAGCAGGAGAACATAATAGGGTAAACTTGAAGCATCGCTCGTACGAATGCACCCCACGTTTCTACAGCCAGTAACCTTAGTAAGTGGGTGATCATGGCGAGTTTCGTTTTCATGTAGGCGATGAGAGGGCTCCAGGAGAGGTCACAATCAACTATGACTCTAAAGAAGTTGGTGGGTCTTCAGGTAATTGATTATGTGTACATTGATTTTAATAACATACGGACCCATCACCTTATTCGTAAATGCTATAAGAGAGCACTTCTCTGGTGACAGCGCTAGTCCCCGTCCTTCAATGTACTTTGCCACTAGTGTAGCCACTCTCTGAAGCCTGGCACGCAAACAAAGGTATGTTACGCCTCACACACAGATGCGGATCTCATATGCGTATATTTTATCGATGAACTGATCGCGGAAGGACATCAACCAGGCCGAAGAGGGTTAGATTAAAGTGTGGGACTAAGAACACCACCTTGAGGCACAGGGCGATGAATGCAATGATGCGTTGTTGTGCTATCATCAGTCGGCACAAAGAAGGGTCTGTCCTCCAAATAGCTATCGATATATTGGTAAACCAGACCCGCTAGTACAATATTTTCCATGACATTCAGAATGGATTCATCCAATACATTATCCTATACGCCTTTCACATCCAAGAACAAGACGACAGAAAATCGTTTCAGACTTTTTTGATGTTACACAGACGAGACCAGGTCAAGAACGTTATCAATGGCTGACCACCTATGCCCAATGCCCGTCATAGCATCAGGGCAAATCTTGCGGTGCTCCAGGTACCACTCAAAACGAGTCAAAATTAACCTCTCTATCACTTTCCCGAAACAGCAGGCAAGCGCGATGGGGTGATGAGGGGTCAAGTTCAGAGGATATTTACCTGGTTTGTGTACAGGAACAAGGTGGCTGGATTTCCATGAAGGAGGAACTCTAGTGCTCCACGAGTCGTTGCACACGAATAGAAGTTCCCGTCGAGCTGCTTCACCAAATTTGCAAAGAGCCATGTGCGTGATGCCATTCGGACGAGGTGATGAAGATCGTTTGCATGATGTAAAGGCTGCTGAAGTCCCTCTCGAGATAAAAGGGCGTTTATTCTTGAGTCTTTGGAGACTGGTGCGTTTTCAAAGTGATGCGTGTTGGCGCGGACGCCTGACCAGCCACTTTCATGTAGAAATATTCTGCTACTTCAATTTCCTTGTGGCCTTGGTGGAGAGACACACATTTGAAGGGGCGATGTTGATGCATCGACGTTCGTAGGCAATGAAGAATCCTCAATGTTTGCATCAAAACTTGTGTGGGTCCAGTGATTCGCACAGAGATTTCCACCGAAAAGACTGAAGTGAGTCAATTTACCACTGAGTTTTTCGCTGTAGACTCCTTGCCTGCTTCAAGTCATAAACAGGTTTAGTGAGCATATATCTTCATTCGGCACGATGGCGGATCACTCTGAGCCATTCCAATCTCGTTTTATATCGTGAATATTTGAAAATAGGTCTAAAAAGATAAGTTGTTTCTTGAGTAGAACCGTTATTGATATCCTCGAGGGTGTTAAGAGGAGGTGCTTACTTTACCTGACACCTCGCTACCGTCAGCGACCTGAACTTTGACCAGTCGATGCGCATTGAAGCGTCGCAGTTTTGTGATTTTTCCAAGCTTCTGATCTTTAGTTAATTGAGTATTTGGTCACTACGATGAGTTTCATGATCTGCAAACCACTGAACCTTTCAACTTAGGCTTTCTGACACTAATACGTCGAGGCAGCGATATATGTCATTCCCCGTAAAAACGTAGGAATTAGGTCGCTCACACAAAGCTGCTGCTGCTCCAAAGTAAATGAGAATATTTGCCTCCGACGACTGTTACTTTTGTGACTTTCCCATTGTGGGTGGTGAGCGTTAGAATCTCCAATGATGATGCATAGTCCAGGTGTGGCTGTTATGACTGAACATATTCTTTGAAATTCAAAACGGCTTGAAGTTGATAAATATGCGCCTACTAGCGTGAAAGTGAGGTCTCTGCATTTTACTGTCAAGGAGATATAGTGGTTGCATCGTGAAGTAGTACAGAGCGCTATATATAGATAAGCTTGCCCCTAATATAAACAATGAATTTACTCTGTTCGTTCCGGGTAGCGGACTTGAAGGTTTCGTACCTGGATAGCCGTATCGCATTGTGAAGTCATGGCTCACAAATACCAATAATGGAAAATCGGTTCTTGAACAGAAATTGTTGGATCTCGGAAATGCGGGGCTTGAAGCGTCAGACATTCTACTGAAAAAACCAATCTGCTTTGAATTTTTCACGAAATGCTTGTAGAGGATCTATGGTGCTTTTACAGGCCTATTAGTACCGGGTTCAGCACATTCACTAACTGAAGTTCACTTTTGGCAGCCGGATGGTTTATGCTAGTGAGGAGCATACAAATGGTATTTATGAGGGCTTTTACCATTGCCGCAATTTCAATATCTCGACGATAGCCGCATTTTCCTTTCGAAGTGATCTTTTCTCGTTCCGAAGTGAGTTCTGAAGCAGTTGCTATAGCACACAACGTTTAGTAATTACGCTGAAAGAAGACGCCTTGTTATCTTTTTTTTTGCTTTCAAACATGTTTTTACATGCAACATGATAACAAGTCTTACTAAACTTAGAATAAACATTTCCCTTAAAGGCACTACAGAAACTTTTCATAACCTTAGTAGTTATACTTTTTTCGCCCTATACGATGCAAAATTCATTGGCAATCTTTTGTATACGGAGATGTCCAGTTCTTTCTTGCCGCACTAACGTATATATCGAATTCATTGTTGCAGTCCTCGTACTTCTTCACTGTGTCCTCAGGGCGACCTCTTACGCGAACGTCCACCCAAGAGAGGCTTTCTCCTGCAAAGATTTTAAGATGAATTTACTAGAATACATTTAGCGTGCAGCCTTCTCAGTTTAATAAATTGTCGTAACAAAAGTTACGACAATTTAAGGTTTGTTTAACGCAGTGAAAAATATCTGCAATTGCACTTTATTCAATACTGCAATTTATGAAGCTTGTTCTTATGGTTTCCCGCGAATCATATGCACCAATTCACATTTTGATGGGTATATGGCTGATCAGCTCACAATACTAAATAGGAGTTTTTGAGTGCTTTGTTAAAGGGCCACACACTAGGTTTGACAATTTTGAGCTGACGAGCGCACTGAGTGCATAGGGCTTTCACAATCACGTCAGCTTAAATTTCCAAAGCTACACGTCACAGAAACGGGTTAAATTTCAAAATGAACGCCGCTTTCTTCTTTTTCGCGGGCAGTTGCCAAGAGCATAGGTGCATGAAGTAGACATAGGAATTGCCCTACGCAGACAGCAGTGCTCTGACGTTGGCTCTCTCTGTATTCGACAGCGCTCTGATGTTGCCAACAGTAGTACGTGACATCACAAAAATATTTCACACTACATGTGTAGTTTATTTGATTTGTTGATTGAATAGACAAATGACCGTTCAGATAAATAATGAGATGCAATAGGAGGATGTGTGCGACTTTCCTATTTTTTTCCTATGAATCGCAACGAGAAACAGGGCTAATGGGCCGGTGTGTTCTCATGCGTTCATGTCCCCGTGGTTTCCGCATCGAGCAGACTTGAGCTCTCGAAATGAAATAATGGTCCTGCGTTGGAACCCACTATATGTTCACCTATTCAAGGGCGTTTAAATCAGCGTATCCAAAGGAGCGCGCACACCTCCTTCGCGCATACGGAGGCACCCATTCCGCATAAACAGACACTGGATTACAAAATAGCGCTGGTCAACGAAAACGCCGCACGTGTCCTCAAAGGTCTGGCTTGCTCGGGAACATCATGAGCCCGTGACCATTTTGCTCGAATGCCGGAGAAGGTAGGGAAGAGCTTTCGCTTGCGAACGTTACGCTGTATGGGCGGCAAGTGTATCGAGCTCGTGAGTGAGTGAGTGAACAAACTTTATTTAACCAGCGGATTGAGGCGTGAGCATAAGCCACGCCAGGGGCGGTGGAGAGACCCTGTCTCTCAGCCGCCTTCCGTGCTCACTGGATGGCCCATATTTGATCTGCCCGATCTGAGCTGATCAGCGCAGCTCTCCACCGCGCCCCAAGCTGTTGTGGGGAGACTGCATTAGTGTACTGTAATTGTGCGCATACCCATAAATTATGCTCTAGAGTGACATGTGTCATGCTACATAGCTTACACGAGTCATCTCGGTATAGTTCGGCGTAGATGCGATTTAGGTGCTTCGGGTTCGGAAATGTTCTAGTTTGAAGTCGCCTCCGGTCAACCTTCTGAGATCTGTCTAATGTAGAGCTACGTGGTGGAAACCTGCCCCCCGACTTTTGGTAGAATTGGATAATGTCGCAGAACCTAAACATTGTGTCCCTCTCCCACCCCAAATATGTATGAGTATTTTCACGAATATGTATGAGTAAACAGTGACCGCATTGGCTGCATTTTTTTTTCAACTAAGAGTACCAAAAAAAGTGAAGCCAATGCAATCATGTGCAGACCGAGCCTATAGCAAAAAGTCCACGGCCGGCAGGCCGCGTTTTTGAGACCCTCAGCGAGACAATTAGAAAAGTGCCTAAGATAATGCAATGTAGTCGTAGCTTCTGATATATCGATTATTTTTCATAGGTGAAGTTTTATTTCACAGAATCATATTAGGGATACGCGGCACGCGGTAGCACAGAGATCCACAAACTTTGGCCATCAGGGTGCTTCCCTACATGCAAGCTTAACGCACAAAACAAGGATCTTTAGCATTCCTTCGCCATCAAAAAGCAAAGGCGGTGGGTGCGATTGAAGCTGTAGCCTACGGGTCAACAAACGAGCCCGATGAACTCTAGAACACTGCGGCAGAACGTATTTTGATCATGTATGAAACCACCTAATAATTATGAATATTCTTTCTACAAATTATAATGTATATGTGTAATGATTACAATACAAGAAGCACGCACCTGGAATAGAAGCCATGACCAGGACTACACCACAACTCTTGGTTTGACTTAGGTAGAGTAAAACCTCTGCGACGACATCAGTTTCACCTGTTGTCAACAAAAAAGGTGATGAATTCAACACAAATAGGTGCGGTGACGCAGTGCAGACTCAAATGAATTACAAACACCAGTCTAAACGCACTGCGCATGTAACACTAGTAAATGTTTCTCTACAAAACAACATGTAAGGAAACTTTTCATCAGAAAGCATTTTGAAATACATGTTTTCAGTAAATATTGTGCCTTCATTTTTATAACCGATGCCGTCAAACTGACGTTCTAAGTACTGCTAGCCAGAGCCTTGCTGGCAACATGCCCACCCAACACCGGCCCGGTTTTTCTAACTATGGCCTGTATCCGGCCCTGGCCCAAATGACCTCAGCCCGGCCTGTTTAAATAGTGACTTTGAGCGTAAAATAACGGTGTCCGATTGTCAGTTATTTTGAAGATACCAGCCGCACACAACACTCAGGAGATCGTTGTGAGAGCTTGCGATCGTCTCGCAATTTTCTCTGGTATGGTCAACTTTCAGGTAAATAGTCCAATAAGACCATTGCAAGATAATTAATGGGCAGTATAAGTGGATGCCTACCTGGTTGCTTGATGAACTCTGCTAACCACGCAATTGTGTGTGTTTTGACAGCAGTAATATGCAATGCCCATATAAAGTTTAAAATGTCAGCATTGGTGTACATAAACTGCTAACGAGCGCGTTATGTTGGGTAGAACCCAGCAAAATGCCTCTCGCAAACTTGATTTTATGGTAAAATAGTCTGAGAGAGAAAACAAATTCTGGAAGGGGACATGAAGTTTGGCACCGTTACATAAATTTAACAATCGTTTCGACTCCTGTGCAGGCAGCTGTCGCATTTGATACGTACACGTACAAAAGTATACGTAAACTTCGTTTTCGCAGTGATAACAAGAAGTATAAGCTCCCCCCCCCCTCCCTTTTTTTCGAGTCACCGCCACCACAGAGTCATAGATCTGTCAAAGCGAACACACCCATTAGCGAGTGAGCCACCGTCCTCACTGTTGCTCGATGATGATAATGATGATGATGGCGATGATGACCTATATATGTGGCTCGTACCTACCCTGTAAAATTTGCCAAGACAGAAATATTTATCAAACATGGCATAACTGTATATATAGTGAAATGTAAAATGATTAGAACCAATTGATTTTAATAATTAGAAGATTAGAGATTAAGACCTATCTGATTTTATAAAGAAGTTTTCTGAAGTGAAACTGATATCCCGGTGACAACAGCCTAATGAGGATGCTCTCAGGCAGAGAATTTTAAAAATAACGAAATTTAATCTAATTTTTAAGATACCTATCTCGTCGTCTTCCTGTGCCCATTGGCTATCTTCGAAAGTGTTATGCCTTAAAGCAACAGTCGGATAAGAAGTTCACAAAGAAGTGTTTATTGTGACATCATAGTGAAAAATCTGTTGACTGCGGTTAAAAGCAAAAGGCGGAAGGTAAAGAAGGAGAAAGCTTCCAACAGGGGCAATCTAATCAAAGATCCCTTCATTTTCTCACAGAATTCTCTTTTTGACTGTTCAGACATTCTTAATTTAATGTCACCATTATGACAATAACAACAGTCTTTATTTTAACCACAGTATCAATTTCTTGTGCTAGATGGCCGGGAGTTCACACCCCACAAAATATATCTGTACGAATTTCAGTGGAGTCTCTAATCGTACGTATATGCGATATCCTCCTGACTTGTGACAATTCATACCCTGTGAAAACTCAATTTCACGATATTTTTTTCTAATAATGCAAAATTGTTTCCGCATAACTTTTGAGAATGTTTATTACAACATCACCTACGCTGTAATACAACAAATGTTGTTATTGCTACAGACGCATTACAATGTGTTGAAAAATGAGGTGTTGGTATATTTAGCCTGAATTCAGATCGCTCTTATTTCCTTCCACTACCTGACTTCATCATAATTGTCAGTAGTGCTCGCATTACAAAAGTTGAACACGGTAATTATATCAGTGATCATAATTTCAGATTCTCTATCCTCTGTGCGGCACATTTTGTTGGTACTGAATGTCAAGTAATAAAGTGTTTTTCATGCACTAGCACCTGCGCATTTGAGAAATGTCGAATAAGTTTGGGCGCCAAGTTATAAAGGGTTTCTCAGTGAATTGATTGATTCCATTGCTAAGTCGTCAATAGATGGACCAATTTTACTGTCCTTTACATCATCTGCTTATGCGACTGCTGTCTGATTCCGCGCCATGCGCTCATGGAAGTCATTGACGAAAAAATCACCAACAAATCCTGACGAATACTCCTATTTATTATATTTCTGGCGAATAGCCTTTAGCCGAACTCGTAAACTAGATGTAGCAATGAAGAGGCTGTTCTGTCAGATACCGAATCTATATTTCTACAAACACAAGTCTGCTCAGGCACCTTCGCGACTGTGCGCACTCTGGGGTGAACTTGAAAAAATAGATCATTTCCTCTTTTCTGCAGGTGCATTGGGGCCGTACCAAAAATTTTTTTTGGTGTGCCTTTGCGTGGTATTGGTATGAGTTTATCTGTACCTGCCATTTTCTATTTTGGAGCCTCGATTTCGGGATTCTCCAGTGCGAAGGTGTCTGTGGCTGTCATGGTCTATAATAAAGAAACTAATCAGATGAATGATTAATTATTGCTTTAATTAAAACACGTCTACAACATCAAATACGCATAAATTATCAGGGCATTGCTTTTATTTCATGAAAAGTTTTTATTTAAATGGTTTTAGGCAATAGATCAAGCATCATAACTTTCCTGGTAATTCGTATTCTTTCCATTATCAACCCTCTTTTATTTTGAAATAGCATACCATTTGATGAAACCACTCATTTCTTGGTCCATTCCACGCAGTGAGTATTAGCATACTTGGTGCCACAACGGAAAAGCGGAATACCCAGGCTTATTATGGGCCAGACTCGGGGCCAAGTCCGAAACTCATTTAGTTAGGCCAAGCCTAGGCTTGGTCCACCAACTTTTTACCAAGCCCGTGCAGTGCTCTAATGTGTACTCGCCTCTTTGCTGTCAAGAATTCTTTATCGTCATAGTAACCTTCTTGACATTCGGGGTCTGCCATATGCTCGCGCGAAAAATTAAAAGGAAGCAGGAAAGATAGATGATGTATAACGCGTGGCAGGACTACGTCCAAATATGCAGTTATGTTACAGAAATTTGTAGCATTAAACTTGCTGAACACAGACAAGTAGCCCTAAATGCATTGATTAAGCTACGCAGAAAAGTATAATCATCATCATCATCAGCCTGACTACGTCCACTGCAGGACAAAGCTTTCTCAAATGTTCCGCCAGTCAACTCGGTCTTGTGATTGCTGCTGCCAATTTATACCCGCAAACTTCATAACCTCATCTGCCCACCTAACCTTCTGTCTCCCTCTAACCCACTTGGCTTCTCTGGGAATCCAGTTTGTTACCTTTAATGACCAGCGGTTCTCCTGTATAAGCGCTACATGCCTGGCCCATGTCAATTTCTTCTTCTTGATTTCAACTATGATATCCTTAACCCCCGTTTGTTTTCTAATCCACTCTGCTCTCTTCTTGTCTCTTAAGGTTACACATAGCATTTTTCTTTCCATTGCTCGCTGTGTTGTGCTCATTTTAACCTGAACCTTTTTGTAAGTCTCCAGATTTTTCTTCTATAGCTATGTACCGGCGAGGTGCAGCTGTTATATACCTTCCTCTACATGGATAGTGGCAATCTACCTGTCATAATATGAGAGTGCTTGCCAAATATGCGGCACCCTATTCTTATTCTTCTAGTTACTTCAATCTCATGGTTCGGCTCCGTGGTCCTAAGTAGACATGGTCTTTACAACTTGACGTGCACTATTACTTATCTCGAAGCGCTGCTCTCTTCCGAAGTTGATGTAGAATACTTTCGTTTTCTGCAGATTGATTTTAGGGAGACACCTCTCTGCTCTCCTTGTCTAAATCCGTATTCATGCGTTGCAATTTGTTCGTTGAGTTACTCAACAATGCAATGTCATCGGCGAAGCGCAGGTTACTAAGGCACTCTCCATTAACTCTTATCCCTAACTGTTCCCATTCTAGGCCTCT
>WOVY01007727.1:0-27040 GCA_013436015.1 Rhipicephalus annulatus | reverse complement strand
TTCTGCTAGGCGCGGTTCATTTCGTTAATTAAAAATTGGCCCTCCTAATTGCACGGCAGCGCCACGCTCGACTTCTGCTAGGCTGGTTCATTCGTTAATTAAAACGAATTCTGTAATGCGCGGTTCATCCCGTTAATTAAATTGGCCTCCTAATTGCACGGCAGTGCCACGCTCGACTTCTGCTAGGCTTGGTTCATTCCGTGAATTAAAACGAATCTGTATTGGGCGGTTCATTCCGTTAATTAAAACGGAATTGAACGGCCTCTTATTGCAAGGCAGCACCACGCTTGACTTCTGCTAGGCTCGGTTCATTTCCGTTGATTAAAACGGCCAGCGTCGCTCATGCACTCGCGAAATGCACCGCGGATGGCACCAAACTCTTACAGAGAAGCCACAACAACAGAAGAAAAGTTTTCAGTCAAATTTAGCGGCAGTCTGGCAACAGCCACCCCAAAGGCTGGCAACTGATTTATGCAACGCCAAAAGGAACCTTGCCATTCGCTTACTTCACCAGATGCTCTGTCATCAATGTTTTCTCGAGTTTAGGCGCTGCTCACAGACGCTACTTTGACCTCGACGATCCAGACACCTGAGGCGCAGCACTTGGAAGGCAGAGGAAACGTGATTCGGGTTCACATAGTTTGCGCCCTTAGCTACACCAGCATTGATAAGGCTAGGGGATTCGGTGAGATGTATCCATGTTTTTAGATGCGGAAGCATCTTATACTCGCGCCTGGTAGTGCGCCGTCCGCGCCGTGCCGCACCGCTTCTCGAACATTCGACAGCTGACGCGCGCGCATGCGCCGTCGCGCCGTCGCCCATCTGTGCCCGCGCGCGCTTCTCCTTCGAGAACATTCGACAGCTGACAGTGCATGCGCCGTCGCGCTGATATATACTCAAGGTCGGCGCTCGCTCGCTCAGTTGCCGCTCGTCGGTGGTTTGTACGGCGCGTCGACGTCCAAGGTCGCGGTGAAATGAATTCCAACGAATCCACAAACACAATGATCGACGTCCCTTCGACCAGCGCCGTCTTTTCGCATACGTGTGTACGTGTTCACTCATTTAACACCCCCTCCTACAACCACGTTAACCAATTTAGCCATCGACCCAAGTAAGACGCAATTTAACACCCCATTTCACAACCACGTTAACCAATTTAGCCATCGACCCAAGTAAGTCGCACTTTAACACCCCGTTAACCAATTATATGCTCCGCATCCTCCTCAGTGTTCCCCCGAGGGAAGCTGCGGGCAATTTTTTTGTGTTGTGCTCGTAGCATGCTCGTTAATTTAATTAGTACGGCAAATGTTTGCTGCGTTAGAGCCCGACAAAACTGCGAACCATTCATAGCTGTTAGGTGCATTGCTATCTGTGCTATACGGGTTTGGAAGTGGTCTTTTAGATGCTGTTATAGTTTCTCATGCTAGATTTTCGCAAATATATTGCTGCACAACATTATGAGGCACAACTAAAAAAATTGCTTTGTGCAGGTCCCCAGCATCTCCGTGATGGCGACCTAGTGGTGCAGCCTGTCCTCGCCTATTACCCGCCGAAAAGTTTTTAGTAGCTTGATGTTTTGAGGATCTTTCAAGACAAGTGGCGGCAGACAAGTTAAGGTTGCGCAATTATTTTGGCTAATGCCACTTTTGCAACGACAATACATCCTATTGCCGCTACGTACTTGAAAGAGAAGATCGTTTGGATAACTCGAATGCTTTGTCTTCTCAAAACAGCTCTCAAAACAGGATCCTTCATGACAAGTGGCGGCAGACAAGTTAAGCTTGTGCAACTACCGTGGCTAACGTCACTTCTGCCACGTCGATACATAATATTACCGCTACGTACTTGAAAGTGAGGATCATTTGTATACTCGAATGCTTTGCCTTCTCAAATCAGTGCTCAAGTATATACCAATTGGCGCGTATTGTTCACTATGTCACGCATATGTGGTGGCACTACCATCGTGAACGCAGCGGACACAATATTTACTTACAGCTCTCCTAATATGTAAACTACGAGGCAATTTTGCAATATGAAAATCATGATTCTAGTGGTGACTGCTCTCAGGTGGACTACTTTTATGTGGGGGAAAGTGCAAGCTGGGGATGGCAAAAAGTGAAAGCCAGTGGGCATTCAAGGTTTGTTTAACAATACGCACATAAATCGGTGCACTGCAATCAATATTGTGGTTCAATGTGTAAGTATAAATATGTTTCTTTATAGGGCTCGGCACTGCGGACAAATAGATAATTTTATGTTATTTTTTGTGACCATGGAACACTTCCTTTTGGTTACGCTTTATGAACAGCTACATATAGGATTGACTTGATTTATTGATATGTGAGGTTTAACGTCCAAAACCACCATATGATTATGAGAGGCGTCGTAGTGGAGGGCTCCGGAAATTCCACCACCTGGAGTTCTTTAACGTGAAACCAAATCTGAGCACACGGGCCTACAAAGCTATATGTTGGAGATTATGAAACAACTTATCTCGCGTGTTAACACTGCGCAAAGATCTGTTCATAAAAATAATAGACGTTTTGCGTCCCATAATAACAACATGATCATGATATTGCCATGGTGGAGCGCTCTATAATTTTCGACTACATGGAGTTAACGTCCAGCTTACTCTGTTACACGGGCCTCGGGAATTTTGGGCTGTATGGAAAATGCAACCATAACAGCCAGCATCGAGACTGCGACCTTTTGGTTTGACCACCCTACCACTGCGGCGGCTAAAAGCTCGCGAAGAGAAAACTTGTTCCTTAATATATGTTCCTTGTAGCAAAGCTGTGCAGAGCAACAACGCGCTTTTTGCATTTTGCCTGAAACTGCGTCTGATGGTATTCAATTGAAATTACACCAAGGTGGTGTTTGTATAGTAGGTAATGAAAACGTAGTTCTCACCTACAAATAAGGTGTAGGATTCATATATGCAAGGAAACGAGCCGTGTTGAAAAGTGGACAAGTTCTGCTATACGAACTTTGCAGTGCCTTGTGGAATCTTGTGTTAAATAGCACATTTAGGCGCCAGGAGTCCCAGTTATGCAAGAAAGACAGCATCATCAACTCTTTAAGATGTAAGATTTCTTTTAGGGCGAAACACTCAGATGTTTCACCCAATGCGAAAACTGACCGATTGCCCCAACGCGAGGGACACTTAGAATCACATCATGACGTCACTATATGGCATCATAACTGCGTCACGGGTTGCCCAAATTCACGACATCATGCTGTGTGCATGAAGTGTATCAGGCGCGTGAGATGTACGAGGTGTATTAGTTATGTGACGTCACATGTCACGACATGCTTAACACGATGGCTTGATCCCATGGCGCCACCGGTTGATCACAGGTGTGCAGGTCCCGGAAGCATTGCAAAGTCAAAGCACGTACGGCAAAAAAAAAAAAACTCTGAAAACAGAAGGAAGCCTTTGAAAGCCTTCGATTTTCGAAAGTTTCCGAACCTATAGCTGCAGAAAGTTTCTAGAATCGATTAAGACAAAAGAAAGAAAAAAAGATGATGTTTTTCGTATATTTTTGCCTCTATTTCTGTTTTACCAATGTTCACCAATGTGTTCTTTTTAGAACATTCATATCTAAACGTATTCAGCTTATGAAAACAACTTTATTTCTAAGATAACGGTACCACCTCGTTTTATGGTCGGTCCCCCGCGGTGTGTTGCGCCAGGAATTTAAAGACCAACCGACGAACCAACCAACCATTTCTAAAAGAAGTCTCCAGCATACTGTCCCAATTAAAGTGTGCGCCAGTGTTGCGCGCGTACAGAGCACGAATATGATGCACGGAAGTGATGCCATCGAAGAAAAGTATAATCCCCCAGAGTAAGTATGAGCCACACTTTCATGGAAACAGACAAGCAAACGAGGGAGGCAGTATTTCGTTCAGACAAGCTATGCGCGCTTCGCTCTAGCGTCGACAGCATTCTTAACAGCATTAACAGCATATTAACAGCATTCTAAATGGTGCTCAGAAGTGATTCTGACCCTTTCAACTCCGACGCGGATGTTTCAAAATTCCTCATAAAGCTATCCATCCAGTAATATGCAGCGTCAATTAATGCCATTCGCGATCAAAGCTCAGCCTTTCATTAGAACAATGACGCCTGCAGAAATGACATTCGCGACCGCAGTGAAGCATTCATTCAGAAGCTTTGGAAGAGCGACGTGTATTTGGCGAAGCAAACGCAGAGAATATTCTATTGAACAGTGATGCTACAAACTCAATGTTCGCGTCTACATGCAGAAGTGCAAGTGTTCAATAAGCTGGAACGTCACCGAAATGAATAAAGTAACGTGAAACAGGCGAGCCATGTAACACCCGAGCGCTCGCTTACGATGCAAATCGCAAAGAACGCGTTTCAACCACTCCTTCCCCTCTTGCTATTTTCCGTCGTATACCTATCGTCACGCCTGCGAGAAAGCACAGAACCGCAGACACAATGCCAAGTTAAGTCTATAGCAGGCGACAGCCGAAACACTGAACACAAAGACGAAAATCACCGCTACAAATGCGTTTCCAATTGAAGTGGAGTTAGGGAAAGTACTTCTTGCGCTAAGTTATGAACTCTCACCACCCCAGGACGAGCGGCATACTAGATTTCGAATAGATTAAGTATTACTCATTCACCGTTTTGGTCATTAGTCAATTACTCACTAACGATGAAGATTTTGATTGATAATAATGACGGGCGCTTAAAGTATGGTTGAAGACCAGCTTAAAGTTGACGTAGCACCCTATAAATTTTAGTAGGTGGAGCAAATGTCAAAGGCCCAACTTAGTAACGGATTGATAAATGATGTTATTTGTATTGGTGAGTCCAAAATACAAATAGTGCTAATAGACTATTGGAAAGACAAACACGGTATTGTACTAAACTATGCGAGAGAAAAATTTATAAATAGAGGTTGATGGATGCTAGAAAAGACGGTCATCGAAGATGCATTGTTTCTGAAAAGTCGTTCAAAAGACAACACCACTCCAACTTGGAGAGAAACACTTTAGATACCTTTCATTCACCTATGCTTTATTGTTTAGAAGCATCAACAAAGGGGTGTACATAAGTGGTGGGATTATAATGTATAGACTATCACTAGGGTGAAAGAACTGGAGGCACATCATCTATGAAGGCAGATGGGAAGGTAATGACCGCGTCATCTTGGGAATGGCCGTTCCGGTTTACGCAATGTGTTAAGGTTAACCAGCGGCTCGTGTATCAGAGTTCTTGTGTTCTCACGTATTCTCCTCGTGAGTGGCTGGCGAGACGAGCCCGTGGCCGGGAATTCTTTTCGTAGGAGTAGGAATAGGGGGATGAGGGGGGGGCAATTGTTGAGGAACTTAACGCCTACTTCCATTATCCATCTTTGGTGAAACACGCTCCTACATCCGAATTTCCGAGGTAAAGAAAGGGGGGGGGGGGAGGGCTAGGGCCCTTCCCTGGCTATACGGGCCTGTGGTGGGAGTAAAAATCACCGACAATTACGGTACTGTTTATGCTGCGAAATTCTGAGCGCAGCTGTTAAGGAGCTTTTATTTTTGCCGTAGGCTAAGACAGAATTTGAGAGAGACCTGCATGTGTGTAACTTTGCATACCACTATTTATTTTCGCTCTAAGAAGCAAACGTCTGCCAGTTTTTTATTGTAATGAAGTGGCCGGAGAAGTGAGTGCAGGTACATGGCCCACTTGCTGCACCGATGCCTGGTTCTTAAAGACTAGGTTTATGGAAGTGTTTCGCAACGTTGTCACATCAGTGGGGTGAGTTGGGATGGAGAGGAGCGGGATGTTCTCGCGCATAAGCGGTAGGAAGGTCTCGTTTGTCTTCATGTTTATTACAACGTCACACGCAGCTAACATTGGCGTGAGTCGATGTGTGGTTAACGCGAGACGCAAAAAGTACACGACGTCTTTGGTGAGCACGGTGCCCGAGAAGTACACAGCCACTACCAGCAACCCGTTGTATACATCTTTGCAGCACACAGTTCCGAAACTTCGTCTGAGGTAGTAAGTATTCCGTTGAGTGCTGCAGACACACCCGCGAGCAAGTAGACAGCCACTCCCTCTGTTGTGGCCCGTGCGAGCGCCACAATAGTACATGGTAGTCTGGAACTTAGAGATGTTTTATGGGTTCTTGAGGCGCAAAGCTCTCTTTTTTTGTTTGACACTCGCACTTGCTGTTCACGATAGTGTGTTACTAATTATATAGGTTAAAAACTTGAAGCTCACGCACCCACGTCTTATTAACTTTCGTCGTGTCTTTCTGTTGTATGCCTTCCAAAAATAAAAATAAAAAGTTTACCACCTGGCTTAAAACGAGAATAAATAGACTGCCTGCTGTCGTGAGAAATGAGAAAAACTGTGGTTGTGTACCATATCTTACCCTGCATTCTATTTATTCATCAGCTACCTTAGTTGTAGACCACACCCTGCAACACACAGTATTTTGAATTTTGTTTTCATTTCTGTTACCTTACTGCAAACAACACATTGTCAAAAAAATGCTGAAAACATATCATGCTGTTTGGTGCTCTGTGTGTGACTTATATGGTATTAAATAATGACTTGCACGCATACATTGAATATCAAACCAGGTTCAGCGTGTTTTCCACAAGAATATATTGTAATTTAGTAATTGTTATAAAGTGTCCATTGATATCGTTAAATTTAAGCAGCCAAACGGTTTACAACAATAATAAAGCAAATTGCATTCAATATACGGCCCTTTCGGATGTCACAACTTTATTTAAAATAGACAACACCTTTAATATACATAAGAAACAAGTGCTACAACTCACTACAAGTTAACCGCAGTGCATATGTTTTCTAGGCAGCCGGCGATTCGCTGGTCAAAGTGCATTTGGCCTCGCCAACCCGGCCGACGGGTTGCTGCAGGTGAAGCCAATGTTCGAATAAAAAAGAAGTAAAAAGTGTTGGTTTCTTTCTAAAAAACAGGGAAATGAAAACTATTCTTTGAGAATTGACTGACGGGATGCGTGATTTAAATATTATGTAACAAAAAGAAATAGTTGAAGGCACCGGTAGCATCAAGCGCACAACGTCGTCGAATATCTTCGTGGAATTACAGCTTGTGTACAACCAAGTGATTAAGAACAACGCATTTTGTGCTATCCAAAGTGAACAAGTTGAATACGAATGCAAACGTCATGCAAACAAACGTGTATTGTACCTGGCACACTGGTGATTGCGTAAGCCCGATCGGGATCGAATTTCTAAACAGTGGTCGGCGTCCTTCTGCAGCTGGCGTAAGAGAGTCAATCACATCAGGTTTTTATCGCGATCAAAAGTGCCCGTGTGACAGCAATTTCAGATACAACTCTCGAAATGCAGAAATGGCAAAGTTACGCTACACAAACACGAAGGGTCCGTAGGTTGCCACTGGTCGCGCTCCGTCTTCACCAGCCACAAGGGTCACATTTTAGGATTTCTCTGGAATCTGAACATCCGGTAGTCATTTCGCGAGTCGTTGTGCACTGTGGCACGCAACACCCAGACATTTTGCCCCGGAAAACGCCGCGCACGTGTCTCACTGAATCAGCCGCGACGAGACGGGGGGAGCCGAATGGCGGCCGCCGATCGGAAGGCGGCATTCCTCGCCACTTTTGACAGTTATACTATACCGGACTTACCGGGATACCGGGCGTACTGTGATAGCGGGATCGAAGGGTGCGTGTGCAGATACGTACGTTACCCGTACCACTTACCATATACGCGTGCTATTTTCCATATTTAACGTTACCGTGGTAGCGTAGATATACGTAGTGTGCGTAAACATGGCGGCGCTCTCGGACGCCCGCTTTGAAGTAATTTTGTTGGGGTTGCTAAAAGATTCACTTTGTTTGCAGCAAAGGACTGTTCAAAGTAGCTTCGCTTGCCTTCAGTTAGCTTCGATGACCGAGTATTACGGAAAAGTTAGCGTAGCTTTTCAGATAGCTTCCCGTTTCTAACGCGTCAAGGCCTAACTACAAGATTGATGTAACAAATCGGCAACATGAATGTTTTCGTGTTTGGTGCATGATTCATATTCATTTACTTTTATTATTACTAAAATAAACTTGTAACAATGCTTCAAGCGGGGACACAGGCAGGCATTCTCGTTTTCTTTTCTTTTTCGCTGTTCTTACTTATCAGCCCTCAGACAGGTGGTGCCACCATCCCAGTGAGGGCACGTAAACCACGTAAAATTAATTGTGTCCCAGGAACCAAATCTAAATGACCTGGCGCTCAGCTACGGATACCAGTTTAGCCGGCACTGAGAACAAAGAAAGCTTTATCTACCTCCAGATGAAGCATTAACCCGGACCCAAGTGACTACACTGCGAAGGGCTCAGACTCATTATATACTCAGCCCGAGGAAACTGGCTGCAATAGTGAAAGATGAAAAGCTACACAAGTGTAATAACTGTGGCCTAGCACAGGCAGGACAAGACCACGTATTATGGGGTGGCTCCAACAGCCCTCCAACCGAGGAGCTCCTGCAGCCATCTCCCTCACCGGAAGCCCGGGAGAGGTCCCTAAAGAGCCCGAATTCGCATATACAGGCCAAGCTGGCGGACTGGTCTGCTAGTGCTGCGGCCCCTTGGGCCCCAACCTAGCCCCCGTCAAACTTGCTTTCCCCCATTTCCCCTCCCCTTTCTGAATAATAAAGCTTATTCCTCCTCCTCTCCTCCAAACCACGTAAAAGCTGTTACGTTTGGCCCGGCGATTCGTCTAGACAGACGCCATTGTGCATAAGCTGGTCTACTGGGGGGGGGGGGGCTTTCAGCCCTTCGGCGCCCGGTCTGCCAGACGCTTTTGAAGATTTCGGCAATTACCCAGACCATGCGGCAAGCAAAGGCGAGTTCCTGGCTTTCAAATGCCCTTCGAATGCCTTTCAAATGCCTTTCAAATGCCTTTCGTCGTCCCTTCGAGCAGCAGCGGTGCCTGATGACCTCGGCGACTCATCTGGCGCGGGGGAAAAAGCTGTTGTGACCGGCGCCAGAGCTGACGTGGGAGCGGCGCTCTTCTAATCCTCAATCAAGTAGCCGACCGGCCGGTTGCCTATGCTCGTCAGGCATTGTCTTTGCTAGCCGGAGGATGAGACGTCGTGTCGCCACGACACCGTAAATCATTCGAGAAAGGACAACAAAGACAGCATCTTTCTTGGAAGAAACCGTGGTGGCCGCCGCAAATCGCCCCGCTAATCGAACAAACAGATCGGCGAACCCTTTGATGCATGCTGTCAGGAGCTTGGGACCTCTGGACTAGCGGCACACACACGACGACGAAGAGCCCCGCTGGCGCCACCTTGCAGTGCAGTGATCACGACTCAATATTTGACGTTCACGTGGGCCCTGCATGCTCGTCCCCCTCACCTGTTGTGTGTGTGATTGGTGTTCCACTCGGAGAGGAGGAGCCCGACAGGGCTTAAAACGACGCCGCAGAGTGCTGGATGTCGCTCTGATCTATGTAACGGTTCAACAACCACGCTCGTGGTTTGCGAAGCCACTAACCTTTCTTTGCTGTATATATGTGTAAATAGTGCCATAAACCTAATTGTTTTCGTATCCTCTTCTTGTCAGCGTTCGTTTCCTCCACCCGGTTACACCACGCTACCACAAGAGACCGGGTAAACCCCCATTCGCAAACAAGTGGTGGCAGCGGTGGAATGCCATCGGCAACTTCCTCCTTCGACCTTAACAACGCTATCCCGCTAAACTATGAGACCCTGTCGGCAACGTATGTTTGCTGCATGGTAACGCAATTGTCCTAACCTCCACTGTCACGCGAACGGTAAACTATAACTGTTTTTTGTCTTCTTGGTTCTCGTGACTTCGTAGGCACGGCAGCACGGGACAAGTTCCCTATGACGAGTGCTACGCACGGGTACCGTTATCTTCCCAAGCCCCCTCAGCTGGCTGTTCTCAACCCCATTGAAGAATGCCTGATAGCTTCACGTATGCCACTCACGAATGTTTGGGATTTGCCTCGCGGCAGCGGCCAGTGCGGCATAAAGGGGCAGGTGGTTAACGAGCCGATCGGTGTTGCTAACACTGTGCAGTGCTAGCCGCGGAACGTGCCCAAGTACGCTGCCTTCTACGTATCGTACATATACATCATGCGCCGGCTCGTTAACAAACCTTACTATAGAAAAGGTCTCGCTAAGATTAGCCTGGTGCACCTACGAGCAAGCTCCTCTAACAACCTTCACTTTGTGGATATGGTGGTAATATTTTTGTGAAAAATTCTACAACGCAATTAAATGCTACAAATATGGCTACTATGCTTCCATGGCTTCAGAACTGTTAGATTGAAGCAGCGCGCATCGGACAAGAACGACGAAAGAGGCGCTAAATCCACTTCCTTCATTCTCGTTTCGTCGGTGCTGTTTCAACAGAACACTAACGACAATTACAATTCACTCAAGTTTCTATTCTTATGGCTCCAATAGCTTCTGTGTAACAAAAAAATTGGCTTCTAAGTCCGTTTTTCTTCTTATCGTATGCCACTCTATAGCCCAGACCTATACATTGAACTCCGATATACTCCCAAAAGGTCTAATTTGCACTATTAACTTAGAAGTGACCCTTTTATTACATGCAGAGTTCGGTATATATTCAGTATTTGAAATCGAAAGCAGTATTATTGAGCTTGCTATCTACGTAAGGGAAGTATTAACGATAAAATGTCCACTAAATCTCGAACTAGACTTCCTATGACCGCTGGCAGAACAAGTCGTTAAATGAGAAAAGCCGGCTATATGAAGAGCAGTATATTTGTCTCCATATAGAGCTTTTCCGGAATCATTTTTAACGGCATTGGTATATAACGACCAGAACATTTGCACGTGCCTAGCATCTCCATATTTTTTAACACGAGATAGCTAAAGGTCGTCGCTTTTTTTTTTATACAGCATAGTAGAAAAAATGCCATTGACTGGTTTTGCGCTCAGCGTAAAGTCCGCCAATGGTTTAACGTACAAGCGAGGACTCTGAAGCGGGTATATATGTAGGAAGAGGCACTACGATGATACAGCAAATCAGTTGGAACCATACCAGCAGCAAAAGGCGTAATGATGATTTTCGTAATGGCTGCAATTCTCGCATTAAGTGGTGAGTGACGCATACGTAAAAGGAGCTGTTTTCGTAAAAAGTTATGTTTTGTTTTTAGAAAGCAGCCTCTTTAGGTTATGGGAACCATAGCTTTGACCACAATTTATTGCCATCAGATTACTTGTCAAACTTGGGTATATAGGAAACCAGCAGTTAGTGAAGGTTCGTGATTAAGAAAGAATAATGTCAACTGCTGGGCTTTCCTTTACCAAAAACTTGAGCCGTGATATGATTATGACGCGCACCGCTATCAAGAGCTAAAAAAACTGATACTTCAAGGTGCACCCGAAAACAGGATTGAACCAAATTGGTTTTATTAGGGTAGAGGGAAAGGTTGGCGCTTAAGTATGCCCATGCATGATTTTGTATATCTCCATGTATATAACATTTGCAGTTGGGGGGGGGGGTCGTTAGCTTGACTAGGCTTTTTGCGGGGCTCCTGTCAATATTTATCCAGTTAAATTGGTTCTGCACAATCCTACCCAGGAGGGGGGATGTTGGTAGGTAGAGATTTTTTCCGGAAATTTTCAGTTTTGCTTGTTTTTATACAGGCACACAGACAAACACACGAATGAACAAGGAAAAAATATAATGAATTTCTCTCTCCCCGATTCCCCCCCCAAAAAAACTGAAAATAAATTGGCAAACCTTTATTTTGAAAATATTCTTATCCTTAGGGTTCTTTTTTAGGCAACAGGAACGTCTGCTTTGCTGTCAGTGAATTTTTTGGAGGAAAAAGAAGAATGAATTGCTAAGTTATTCCCATTAATTTTTTAGATCTTTCAAAATAATTTGATCGTATTGTATATTAGAATTCTATACGTATACAGTCGTTAGACGATCATTTCACAGATGTTTAGTCATTTAAACTCCACAATATTGCCTTATTTTTAACCGCCGTTCAGACTGGCCAAGCCTCCGCAGTGGGTACGAGCCACTTGCAAACGATCCATCCAGCAAGCAAGTTTGCTCTAAGCCACGCAAGATTTGACTGCGAAACTGGAAGTAATGCGCTTTGCTGTTTTTGTGTCGATTTAGAGCGTAGTGAGGTTTGAGTTGAACCACAGACAGTCACAGACACAACATGGACGTTAAAACTGCAGAGACGGAAACTTGCGATGAAACCAAGCGTTCACACACAAAGTGGTTCCAAGAGAGAAAGGAAGAGAAAAATGAGCCCCGTAACTGTCTGCTTCAGGGAGTATGGATTACTGGGATTTTCCCTACGTCTGTTGCACATGCTTCATAGGCCACGCAGGATATGCCACACAAATTACATCAGCCCTAAGTAGATGCGGTGTTAAAAAAAATATCTGGCTATGCACCTTCTGCTTTGCACGTTCCACCATTTTACCACTGTTGGTGTTATGGATTTCGTATACAACGATACTACTTGAACGGGTACCGAGGAATGGTAGGAGCGGCTTATTTCACAGCGAAAAAGCACCCCTTAGAATCTCGTGCTAATGTGCCATGCAGTGAAGGCAAGGCAAAGGCAAAGCTCGAACAAATTTGCGCTGGTTCGGTTTGAAAATGTTTTTCTCGCTGAAAACAAAATCACTCTATTAAACGTATTTCATATTAAAACAACGAAGTATGCTACATGAAGATTTATAAGTCTCATGTTTACTTGGATGGCTACATTGCAAAAGTGGGCCCACAATATGGGTCTCAGTAATCCCCCCCCCCTCCCTTGTCATCATATTGTAACAATGTTACTGCTTCATTCGCTTTCATTAATTTTATCATGTAGTATACAAACATTTAAGGCTAACCATGGGAGCATATTACTTGCAGGACAACATGTGCTCTTTACAAACAGCGTTCAGCGTCTAGCAATTCTTTTTGTTTCATGAGGCAAAAAAAATAAAAATTAAGGAATACTATTTTCGCCAAATATCGGTGCCTTCCAATGAATAAAAATGTTGTAGCAAGGTAATGGCTGAAACCAATAACATTACATAAATTAATTAGCACGACATAGTTTTGTTTTCGTGTGCGAAGTTAGAAGCGCCCTTGAGGCGTAAAATGCTTTCACGAATACAGTGCTTCAATAACTCTTTCTCACATTCGCGTCTACCCGCATGGTTTTTCCATATCACCGAGCCTACGTGATATGAAAAAACCTCGAAATATTTTAGCACAACACAGCCTTATGCGATCTTTTGAGACATGTCTGCAGAAATACGAAGAAATTTCTGTAGTCTCCACGAGTAATATTTCGTCATGCAACGTGCATTCATGATATTACATGGTGAACATGGATGAAGTGTATTTGCAAAGTGAACCCCTGACAGTTAAGATAGATTTGCTTTGCGGACCATTATGAGTAAAATTCTGCGTATATATGTGCAGTGGACTTTTTAGTCTTAGAGACTTGAACCGTATACGTGCTGTATACCTCTCACGGAGAAGGAGTAGCCGGCGCCCAATTTGTGCGCCAACATCTCCTTATATCACGTCAATTAAAAAAAAAGCACCGTTATGTTTCTAATCTTTCCGCCTTCTAATATATATGTAAGAGCCAGCTCTGTTTAAACACGTTGTCTAGGCAAGAAAATGCATATGGTTTTATTCTGAATGCCGAAAAAGCACCTATTTTTAGTTTAGGAGGAAAAAGTGGCTTAGTTGGGGATTCCAGTGAACAACAACATGAGCAGAAATTGCCCGAACACAAGTTGCTTAGTTTACTCTGGATTAAAATGTGAATCTTACGCTTTTTTAGATGCGGAAGCATCTTATACTCGCGCCTTGTAGTGCGCCGTCCGCGCCGTCCGCACCGCTTCTCGAACATTCGACAGCTGACGCGCGCGCATGCGCCGTCGCGCCGTCGCCCACCATCTGTGCCGCGCGCGCTTCTCCTTCGAGAATGGGAATTTACGTCAAGCGTGACGTCGACAACGACGACGACTCCTTCATTGACTCCGACTACAGCCCGGCGTTCAACAACGCGCCAACGGCGAGCACTGCGTTGCTACCGTCTGTGGCGTCGACGTCATGACGATGTACCTCGCGCCAAACCTCTCTCGTGCCGCCGTAGAAAAGTACGTCGACGAGGCCGTGCAAGATTACAGAAAACAACAACCGCAACATCGACCGTTCATGCTAGTTGGCGACTTCAACGTCGACGTCATCAAGGACGATTGGATAGTCGAATACATGGCGTCGCGACACTCGCTGAAACGCGCAACGCACGACGACTGAAAACACCACCAGCCGACCACCATTCGCGGAACCTGCATCGACCACGTCTTTGCAAATTTCGACCTACGACCGATGCAACCCGATCCACTCACTCTTTATTTTACCGACCACAAAGCCATCGTCCTCAAAGTTCGTCGCAATAAATAAAACACCGCCCTTTCGCATACGTGCCGTACGTGTTCACTCATTTAACACCCCATTTCACAACCACGTTAACCAATTTAGCCATCGACCCAAGTAAGTCGCAATTTAACACCCGTTAACCAATTACATGCTTCCGCATCCTCCTCAGTGTTCCCCCGAGGGAAGCTGCGGGCAATTTTTTTCTTGCCCTCAACATGTTTCAAGGGCCACTGCGAAAAACACTAACTAAATTCGAAATTTTTTCACACACCATAGGACTGTTAGTGGTAATCTTTGCGGAAATTTAACAAAAGAATCGTACAACCACTTCTATAACATTAGTTATGCTGAAATTTTCGGTGGTTTGGTGGTCCCGCCTGAAACAGCTGGTACGTTCTGGCTAGGCAAGTAAGTACGTGTAGGACATTTTTCATAGGTTACTACTCTACATACACAGTAGCACATGTAATATTACGTGCTTTCGAAGGCGCAAAATTTCCTGAAGTTGAGTAATGCAGCTGCACTTGCCTGATTTTATTTCAGGTGTTGGATTCACAAGATGGCATAAAGGTGAGTGAGTTAACGAATGACTAGCCGCAAGGGCGAGCTGCGGCTAAAGAGTGCCATGTCATATAATAGTAAATTTTCTGTATACCCTGTAATAAAGTACCAAATAAGTAAGCCATCGCTGAAGTAACTTTGCTGTATAGGGGCTTAAAACTAGGTCGTTGTAAATTGTGTCAATTATCATACAATTAGAACTATGATACCGATTGCTTAAAAAACTTCTACTACAAATGGATAATCAAATAAAGCCAGTGTTAGAGCACTAGTGCTCAAGAAGGCCTTTTAAGCTATGAAGGAATGAGTACGTACAATAAAAGTGTTTTTTGTTGTTGTTTCGCTATACAGTTTCACATTGCTAAGTCACACTGTACAGAAAGTGGCCAGGCCTAATAATATGCAACTTGTCTGCCTCCTCGGAAACTATCAAAATTGATTTAAAATAAGAACAGATTGTAACTCAGCAAGATTGTTGGATGAACAGGGTGGGCTCCCGATATACCGGACGATACCACATTTAAGTGGGTGTTTCTATTTGAGGGCCCATGATGCGAACATGTTGGACAGTAAGGGCGCCGCAACATCCGTCACATGTCGGGAGATCACTTGCATTAAGGAGGTAATGTGTTCTACAGGCATGTGTTACATTTCAACTGTTAGAAGCCTATAAATAATTGATTTTTTGGATAACCTATTCCCTATTTTGATTTATTGTATACAAACAATCTTGCACTTCATGATCGCACTGCTTTTGAAACATTTACGCAACGCATGCCGTAAAAAAGACTCCAGGTTTGTGCGAGGGACAGCCATTTGACAAGGAGCAAGAGAATACAATTTTATTGACACAAAAAAGGTCACATAAGGGGGGGGGATGAGTCAAGGATGCTGCAAAGCTAGGCTTTGCACCGCTGCCGATTTGGCTGTTGTGGGATGCGATAACCCCATGGGCGAGATAGCGAACACTGAGAGAAAGAAAGAAAGAAATGGACAGAAAGAAATAGAAAGAGAGAAGCTTTGGCGAAAACGTTTTTCGGAGAGGCGATACTATAACTTGGCTACCTGTGACTCGAATGCGAGTGTGGTAACCACTCGGCTATCCAGGAACGCTTGCAGAGCTTAGCGCTGCCTTGCGTGGTACCCTATATAGCGAGAGTGAGGAAAGGGCAGTGAGGATAAGATGGAGGGAAATGAAAAACGGTCAAAAACCCTTCTTTCTCTCTATTCCGGGCTAAATATAGAGAGAAAGAAAGGTTTTTGACTGTTTTTCATTTCCCTCCTCATTTCCTGTAGCTGAACCCTTTTTTTCTCTCTATTCCGAGCTTTAGCCCGGAATAGAGAATACAGGAAAAGAAAAAAAAGAGATAGAGAGAAATTTCGAGAGAGAGAAATGAATGAAGACGCAGTGAGAACTGCGGATAAACAGAGACAAAAAGAGAGAAAAACGCAAAGATGAGAGAAAAGGCTTGCATTGAGCTGCGTGAAGCTCAGTAAGCCCTGGAAGCTTGATCCAATGCTCGAAGCTGATCGGACTAGTGCTTACGTTCACTGCTATTGCTCGAACTTTTGCATTAACTTGGCTTTAACCTGGCTGTAGCAGTGGTAAACTTTTTCTTCAGCCTGCCTGTAACGATGTTGAACTTCCACTTTATCTCAGCTTGAACTTGGCGGGTGCTGCCGCTGACATTCTCGCGCATCAGCAATTAAGCCTTACCGCACAGGTCGCGGCTCCTCCGTGAGTGCGATTTATCTCCGGACGAGCCATGGCTGCGTATGGTTACTTATGAGCTGTACCCTGGCTTTCATAACCACCATGTACCACTTGACAGTGGTGTGATTGTGGGACGATGAAAACGCCCATGCCATTTGTGTGCGGTTCCAAGCAGGTGGCACGGCCGGTCTTTCAGATACCCGTTCCATCAATACACATACTTGCTCTATGCTGATGACAGTTTTCTTATAGGCCGCCCAAATTTACGCCACACATACCCGTTTGTGGGGCTAATTGCTGCAGTGTTGATGTTTAGTGGAAAGTGAATAGTAATAGGAGCTACCCATTTTCTGTGGCGCACACGCATGTACGATCATGATAGTTTCTTTTTTGTGCGGTTTGAACAAGGAACGACTTGCCCGACAAGCTTTCCGTTAAAAAGAGAAACAAATAATGCCACCTAGCCTTTGCCACCCGGTTCTTGGACAATCCCTTTTTGTGGGCGATCGCCTTCGAGAAAAAGATCATCATAAGCTGCACAGTGCCTTCAGAATTGGCACCTCTAGCACAGACAGACAAGACAGACAGACAGACAGTTGCATCTTTAAAAAAAATCCATAATGGAATGGTCACAACCCGAATTCGTTTGTGTTTTGAACCACGTAGTAGACTCAAGAGCCCATTTTGATAGTTTACGGGAAAAAAAAATGTCACACTGCCGAATTTACCCCTGCTGAAGTGATGGAAACCAGGTAGAAACCACTAGGACATTCTCTAGAAGCGGAGCACGTGCTTTCTCTGCCGGTTCTTCCGTACTGAGGGACTGACGACGCCTGGTATATTGCATATTACATAACAGCTTAGTGGTAGATAAGCGTTGAGCAATGGAGTTAAGTGGATGATTTACACACGTTTTTTACCTTTAAGTCGAGTTAACAGCATAATTCTGAAACAACATGGCAGGTTGGGCTAATTGGTACGTACACACTGAAGAAAAACAGCGCACAAAGAAAACATACACTAAAATTGAAAAAAAAACAGGGCTACATTCACAACAGACTATTCTTTATATTAAGAGTCGTGAGTGCCGCGCACTGTGTGCCTTCCCCCTATTTACCGTCTACAATTTTTGTGTGTTTTTATTTATTTTCTGTATAGACCGATTTAAATGTAAAGATCATTCTTTAGACTTAACGTACATGCTTTGTAGCGTAGAAGTCCTGAATAAGTCTGTAGCAAGACTGATACTTGGACGTTGGACAGGGTATAGCTTTTTCGAGGTACTATATGCGTTGGAGAGTCACAGACTGTGACTCGGTAACCTAGGCGTGTTCACACGGGACTATTCGAGTACAATGGGCACCGCGATATTTTTGTGTGCCCTTTGAGATATTTTCTTGCTTTTTTACTTGCTTTTTGCTACAAAATTATGGTCTTTTAACCAGATTGGAAACCACCTGAAGTATGCAAAGAGCCTATTCTTGAAGCTGGAAGTACGTGCTATAATGGTGGAGCTTATGAACGGAGGTGGGGATATAACGTTTCAGGCAAAGCATGCGTTGAGTTTTGGTCTAACTGCAAGAAAAATGGAAACAATTTTAGAAATCCAAGGGAGTGCCTAAAAACCTGCCAGCGTAAGTAAACGCCTCCAACACATATTCAACGATATTTTGCATATTGACTAATGTACGTTACAACATTTAACAGTAGTTTGATTTTAAAAAAAAACGTTGCTGATCTTTCTGTTATAGAAGTCGGTATAACATGAAACTGAAACGCATCTTCAGGGATGTAGACGAGCGTTTCCCGTGCATCGTTTCACCACGAGGGTGAATCAACGAATGCCATAGCAAAAAAAAAAAAATCTCTTGTCACGTGAAGAACGACAAGCAGCTCCAAACTTGCGGCGCGCACCTCCAGGAGAAAGCACGCATGAAATGAGCATACAGACAATGAGCGTGGACTAACAACTGCCACAGCTGCCCTCATGCTTTCTTTTCTTGTTTTACTTTGTTTGTTTAACGTACTTGACACTGCGGCACTCCCAGATGGGTCCAGCGCTTTTTGTTGTGAAACACTGCCCTGAAAATTTCTCTGCACGTAAGTGGCATGCTTTGTGTTCGCGACCACCGGAAGCTGTAGAACGTGTAGCCTTTCCGTCAAGATGCAGCGGCACACCGTTTTTGAGACAGTTGTGATTTGCGGATAGACAGATATATGTCGTTTCTTCAGAGAAACATACACAAATGCCGCAAAGCGCCACGTGTGGTACCTACAAAGGTCCTTCAAACGAATGACTAGCATAAATATAGACTGAAGCTGGGCGTACTCGAATAAAAACAGCTGCCTAAACTACTTGGGCAAGTTTTAAGATAAAAAATAATAAAGTTAAGGCCCCCTGACCCCTTTTATATATGTATGCATATAATTTTTTTGCGTAATTGTGGAGGCCCTTTCTCTGCTTCCAACGCCGCGTTTAATACCACTCAAACTTCAGCACAACCAGCGGCACCTCGGGGACGCGTGAACGCATTTCACACAACACCAAAGAAGTTTTCAGGAGAAATAAGGTCCCTAGATGAAACAAGGTAGCGTCACTCATTGTTCTCGAGCCGTCCTCCTCACTCTCTCGATTACTCCTCTTTTTCTCTGCCATCCGCGTCTGTAATTGGTGCATTACTTGCACGTGATCTTGCAAATGGCTGGTGGTGTTATTTATTATTATGCAAGTGGTTCAAAACGAGTACGCATGCGCATATGGCTCCAGCCGGATTCTCGCCGTGACCAAAGACAAAATCGTAGCCAGAACGTAAACTGAAGAGGAGGAGCGTTTCGGTGTGCGCTAAGTCGACCAATATTGTTTCGCCATGCTCGTTCAGTGCAACATCTGCGTTTTTCAGCAATGCTGCGTTGCCTTAAACAACAGAAAATGGTTTCGCTTTCTTCAACTTACCTCGTGCTTTCCGAGATGAAGCGCACCATGAAGTGCAACTATTAACCATTTCACGCGAATGCTTTCGTGCAACTCCGTCAACGTATGTCGACGCGGATCTGCGAAGCGAGTTCACTTGTCGGTTTTTATTGAAACGCCAGGCGCGCGTCTAATGCGTGTCTAGTGCATGCCAGTTGGTACAAATACATGTGGGTATGCACGTATACAGAGCAGCTGTAGGTTGTAATCAACGCACCTTCAGAAACATTTCACTCTTGACCAGTTCCCGCTTGAGCCGCGCTGCTTCGAGACACCTCACCAGTAGAACTCTCACTTTTCAGGAAGTTCCCAGCACCGCATCAGAATCACTTGGCATCACGATTGTCCAAATGGGCACATTAAAAAAAACGTCATCGCAGTGCTGCTGGACGAGTGTTCGTACCAGTCTGGTCGTAGTTTTTTTTTCTTGCGTGCGCACAAGCCGGTTGTAATCAATCGTCATAACGTCACGCCCTGTGGCCACTTACAGGATCCGGCAAGAAGCACGTTCACTGTGTCACAGCACGAACAAAACACAATCGGAGAAGTGGACTAGTTAAAACGGGACGAAATACCGCGGCCGTGGAACTAAAATGTACTACACGAGACGCCATGGCTAGTGGTGTAAAGTATAGAACTGCACAATGTTGCCGGTTGAGTCACGCACATCCCGCTTGCTCTTGTGTTGTGCCGTTTATGTTCATAAAGATAACTTTATTCTACGTCTTATTTCGTTCCATTTTGTTTCATTTACATCTATTCACCGTAGCAACAGAACCCAAACATTCGCTTTTGGATGAAAGTTTTAAACCTTCTAGAGGGCGCTTCAGAAACATAGGCGAACAGGAAAGGGAAAGGTGTCGCTACCTTGGAAACTTGTTTCATCTAGGGACCTTAAGGAGAAACTGGTGGCAGCGCCTCTGGGGGGCACCCAATATATTGACGCGGGGAGGATCATGGCGATGCAGCGCAGGGATAGGGCAGTGAGCCCACCATGGAGGAAGTTTTTCCTTTCTCCATGGAGCCCACTGCCTCGTTTTAGTACACAGTACCATGGTGGCTAGAAGGAGAGGTGTCAGCATCGTCCCGCCGCGCCTTGAAAGGAGGCGCGCTCGTATTTCATTTCGCCGCGGAGTGGCGCGCAAGTCGCCACCGTGATCGGTCGAGAGCGCTCGCCAGCTGCTAGCGCGGCTCGTTCAGTCGCTTGCTCGTGTGCTCGCAAGTCTCAACGCCTGAGCTTTGCCTATTTGGACTTGTTCTGGATCAATACATGCCAATCTGACCATGCCCCAGTGATGGGTAAACAGCAAAGACACTGCTTTGCACATGGATGCAATGCGGGATATGTTTCGGCCCGCGAACATGGGAAGAAAGCGTCTCTCTTCTCTGCTCCAGCCGACAATGAACGGTGCAAGACCTGGGAGCGTGTGATTCCTCGCACTGTGAAACCACTGGAAAAAAAACTGCGTTGTTTGCACAGCTCATTTCGACTAAAAATTCATCGTCCGTAGCTACAAGCATGTTATCAACGGGTTCTTAGCAACTTGGGAAAAAGCTGTACTTATAAGGAGGGTGGGTTCCTGAGTTAATCATTGCCAAAGGACTCCGCGTCACTCTAACCAGAACCTTTTCCACCCGGCACTATGTCATGAAAACCTTGGGCTATAAATACTTGATGACATCTCGCCTCTGCCAAGACGCGCCCAAAATCTTCTTGGAATTCTGAAGAAAATGTCGGGCTCGAATGATCACCCTTCGCGGACACAATTTTCCGTCTGTGCGAATCGCCTTAGTTTTTACAGTCACCCTCCAGTGGAAACATACCTTCTGGAGTTCTGAGCAGTCTTCTATGTCCGGGCATCCATAATATTCAATAAAATTGCAAAATTAGCTGGGTGAACTGCTAGATGTGGGGCGCCTCAATGATGTTCATGAAATGACAGTTATTTGTGAAGCCCTCTCTGACCACACTGATCTCATTGGACGCTAAACTGACTCCCGGATCACTTATTATGTCAGTGGCTACGTGGCCCGAAAGATAGGAAAAAGACGAAGTGCAATGAATGTAGCAGGTTGTTGATCCACTCAGAGAATTCCAGCTTCCTTCCAGCTTCCTTCATGCCTTCTGTACTCGTCCGAGTCCTTAACAGACCTGGTCAAGGCTACGAAAGATGCATTCACCTATTGCTTCAGTTTCAACAAGTTGAAACGTGACAGCATAACACACTTGATCTCTTGCCTGACTGTGAAGTGGTGAAATATGGTTGGCTGTGAACACCACAAACTAGAAGTGACAAATCAGAAAATTAGAATATTTACACTGACCAGACGGCATTTTCTCGTTGCTGGAGAAAATGCGTGAATTGCGTGAAATAAAAGCGAGAGAGAGAGAAAGAGAGAGAAAATGAAGTTCTTGAAGTTGAGACGATTGTATTGTTCTTGTTCACATTGTCACAAATCTCCCATGAACAACTGTGATGTCACTGTCTGGCTGTGTTTAACATATGTAGAAATCAATTTTTGTGAACTGGTTTGCGACTGTATCTATGTTTGCCAATCGAATCTTAATGTCATATGTGTGTATGCATGCCCATTGTATCATCGTATATTTACTGTTCTTTTTAGTTGCCTTATTCACTCGCTTTAGCTAAGTTTCGTATAACTTGCAGTTCTCTCCAACCTTGATGCTTATGTGTGCTTCTTTTTCATGTTGTTTTTCGCTATCAAGAAAACAAATGTCTTGCTTGTAAAACTACACCTTGATTGCGCAAGTCATAAAAGTAATGGTTGCCAACACCTTTACGTGCATTGATGTTTCACGGAGAACACTGCGCCATGAGAGTGAAAACTGCACGGGCTTTGTTTTGGTGTCAAGCTCACAGAAAATCATTTGATTCGCAATTTTCTAAGCTTCGTAGCTGATATACTACAAAGTGAATTGAAAACACTAGTTTTCAGTGCCAATACTCGTTTCAGCGCGTCGCCAGAATCGTGATAGGTAGACTTTGTTATAATCCACAGGGTAGCGTGAAATATTTGCAACAAAAAAAAAAACGATTGATACGCACGCGTGGGCTGCGCGGGACACCTTGAAAGCGACCGCAGCGCCGCCTTCGGATGCGGCGGCGCTGCGGTCTCACTCGCTCTCCGGCGCGCCGATGCTGACACCTCTCCTTGTACCCCGCAGGGGCGCCTGCGCAAGTAGGCGTTTGGTGTGTAGCGACACCACGGACCCGAGCTAACGGGGGAGTTTCGGCTCCCTCCCACGCCTAGCCGTGCGTGGCTTTGCCGTGTCCGGGGAAAAGGGGATCCTGGGGGTTGAGCCGACGCTGGGTGCTTGGACCTTTAAGGCCCCCCGGCAGAGGCAACACACCCCTTTGGCCCCGGCTTCACGTAGACGGCACCCCTGGGCTGACCCACCCAGGGGAAATCGGCAGTCGCCTTTTCCTATCTCTCTCTCCCTACATCTTCGTCTTTTGTTCTCACTTTACATCTTTCCTGTCTTCTCCTCACTTCATTTTACTTCCAATTTTCCTGGCGGCAAGGGTTAACCTAGTGTAAATATCCAACCTTGGGTAGATATATTAGGTTATAGCGGCCATGTACGGCTGGCGCCTGCGCCTCCTTCGCGTCTCGCAGCGTCCCCTTGTTGGGCTCGGTGGTGGGTGGCTGGCATGGCCGCCGAATAAGCTATCAAATTATGGGATCCCCTAGCCCTTTCACAAATAATCGCCCCTCCAAGAGGTGGCGCACCGACGCAATTTTTGAATTGGTTCCAAACAAAAAAGATAACTTCCCCAAGTACCACGTTATCCACTGTGAAAGTACAGACAAGAAAGCTAGAACTATTTCACCTTTCCTTGTGTCCAAATGTCTCATAGAAACGCTGGGCGCAGGCTACAAGGCCACAAAGACCGCCAGTGGTGACCTGTTACTTGAAATAAAAGACAATGCACAGTACCAAAGGCTACATAAACTCACAGCATTTGGGGATCAGCCTATCACAATCACACCGCATCGAACCATGAACACAGTGAAGGGTGTTGTATCAGATGGAGACCTGATGGACCTCTCTGATGATGAACTTCTAACAGGCTGGAAAGAGGAAAACGTCATTCAGGTGCAGCGTATCAAAATAAGAAGAGAAAATAAGGAAATCCCAACGAAGCACATCATACTAACTTTCGCATCTAGCACCCTACCCACTGAAATAGCCACAGGATATCTTAAACTGCCAGTTAGACCATACATACCCAACCCGCGGCGCTGCTTCAAGTGTCAGAGGTTCGGGCACGGCTCCCAGAGCTGCCGAGGACAGATTACCTGCGCGAAATGCGGCACCAAAGGTCATACCGCTGACGATGACTGTCAGCTACAAGTGCACTGTGCAAACTGTGAGGGTGACCATCCTGCATATTCCAGGTCATGCGTGGCCTGGAAAATGGAAAAGAAATTATTAATACAAAGTTTAAATTGAACATAAGCTTCCGTGAAGCGCGGCAGCGCGTTTCCCCGCATTTTGCTGGGAACACATCGTATGCCGAAGTGATGCGAGGGGGGTCAGCACCACTTCGGTTTTCGGCAATGCCTTGGACCACGCCCAGCGTGCCGAGGCAAACGCCACAAACCCCCATGGGTGGAGCAGCCTCGGCTGCCCCACCCGCCTTGAATACAGCCCCACCGAAGGCCCCTGTGAACCTTGGCAGCAGCCAGGGCACCACACAAACTAAAGAGGTCGCCTCGACCTCCAGCCCGGTGGGGTTTAAGGCTCCGTCTGTCACGACGAAGCCTACAACGAAGCAACATTATCTGTCGTCTCTCCTGAGGCGATGGACACATCAACTGCACCGGCGCAGACTGCGCCAAAGGAGCGGCGGGGTTCCCTCGACCGCTCTAAAAAAGACAAAACTGTAATTACAGGGCCTTCTAAAGGCTCTGTAAGATAAGTCACTTCTCTCTTTAGACACCAGCCACACTCATTTCGTACACACAGCACTTCTTTACTCCCATAATGGAGACACAAATTATACAATGGAACGTCAGAGGACTACTTCGAAACCTCGACGATGTCCAAGAACTTCTACACAAACATTCTCCAAAGTGCTGTGTGTACAGGAAACACATCTAAAATCCAAGAATACAAATTTTTTGCGTCAATATGTTGTCTTCCGAAAGGACAGAGATGATGCTGTGGCGTCATCTGGTGGTGTAGCCATTATAGTTAATCGAGGAGTAGCATGCAGTCATCTACCACTAACTAACATCCCTAGAGGCAGTGGCTGTTCGAGCAGTTCTATTGAATAAGCTCGTCACCATCTGCTCTCTATACATACCGCCGCAACACCGCCTGGAAAAACATGATTTCCAGTCTTTAATAGATGAGTTACCAGAACCTTATTTGGTTCTAGGGGACCTGAATGCGCACAGCGGTTTATGGGGTGATTCTCGCTGCGACGCACGAGGTCGTCTCATTGAACAGTTCCTTTTTTCCTCCGGCGCCTGTCTGTTGAATAGGAAGAGGCAACATATTATAACCTTGCCAACAAAACCTACTCTTCCATAGATCTCAGCATCGCATCTCCTTCACTTGTACCATTACTCCAATGGAAAGTTCTAAATAATCCCTATGGAAGCGACCATTTTCCTGTCGTTTGAGTACACAAACATCATACGAATATCCTCCACGAGTTCCCAAATGGCTTATACACAAAGCCAACTGGGAACAGTTTCATAACAAAGATCACTTATCTTGGACTGACATATGTGGGCTAAGCATAGATGAAGCTGTGCAGTACTTCACAGCTCTCCTTATTAACACAGCAGCCAAATGCATCCCACAAACATCTGGACAGCCCGGCAAGCGACACGTCCCATGGTGGAACACAGAGTGTCGCAATGCGCGAAAGGAACAGAACAGGGCATGGAGGTTGCTGCGCAAATCGCCGACAGCGGAAAACCTTGAGAGCTTTAAGAAAATAAAGTCTCAAGGCAGTCTCAAGCCACCTCCGAAATCTCACCGCTGACCTCCACTGTTGCGAAAGAAGGCGACGCCAACACGGTCTCGAAGGCGCCACTGCTTTCAACTCCACCGGGAAGGTCACCAGCCGTTTGGTAGCGTATGTTTCTCAGCTCGCGACTGCTTCTGCGCAGAGCTGATAAGACGAGCGGACGAGACGACGGTGAGTTAAACAAGGTTTATGTACAGCATATATACAGAGGCGTTACAATTTCGGCACTGGGGCCGACAGAGACTCGAAGAGCCGAGCTCTCCTCTCTAACACATAGGTCAGCTTTTCGCCTAAGACCGCCGATTCACACACATGTCGGCTCTCCGACACGGGGACTCCTCTCCATAGGACCGCCGATCGCGACGCGCCGCAGGGCTTCTTTTATTTGCACCGGGTCCAACCAAAATGTCCAATCAGAAGCGCGCTGGTCGTCAGGGCAGATTCCTCCAATGGGGTCGCCGCTGGGCCACGTCAGACCCCCAGACATGAAGACGCCCGTTGTTTACTCGACGGGGCTCGCTGTCACGTGCGCTGCTGACTCACTGCACGTGGCACCAGAGAGGCGCCGCGCGTGTTTACGCCGTCGAGTTGTTCGCGTCAGGCGGACTGCGGGCTGGTTTTTGACCCAGATTGCCTTTTTCAGAGGCACAGACGTTTGCTGGGGACTCGCTGGCATAACAACCTCGAGTTCAGTAGAGCAGGTACAGTGCGACACCCGAAACGAAGGACGAGGTGCCGACAAAGTGCAGGGCTTATTTCTGTTCACTTAGTTTACATCGTTCAGCTAGCACTGACCGATGAGGAACCGCACATGCGTACACTTGTAAAGAAAGTCCGCGAATTGTGAAAACAAGCCCTGTGACAGACCACGAGCACACTGCTATAGTGCTGCTATAGGATTTCTTTACAACGCAGAAAAAATAACAGTGCTAGACGTATCGTACAGGAAACATTTTAGTGCATGAGTGGTTTCTGAAAGTGCTCTACATTTCAGTGTTCATAGTTTGTGTATACAGCCCATAATATAAAAAGTAGGTAATTTGTCATTATTTGATTAGTATGAGGAGAAATAAACATAGCCCGATTACCTACAGGCTAGTGCGAGTAGCACGCGTTTGGTTCAATTTGCTTTTGAAGTGTCTTTCATTTTCAAATTCTTAGCTCAAGTTATGTGGGACATCCTGTATATGAAAACGCAAGAAAGAAAAAAAATTGAGGTAAAAAGACTCCAGCGCGCGGAACCGAATGTGGCCGAATGTGGGAGCTCCTTGTCCTGAATGCGAGGCGCTAACCACTGTGCCACCGAGTGGTACCTCCATCAACGTTCAA
>WOVY01007726.1:0-33994 GCA_013436015.1 Rhipicephalus annulatus | reverse complement strand
ACAACCACTGGAATTTCAGAATCACATCGCAATTACCCTTTTCGGTAACATAGTCATCTTTTACTAACTATTTACGTGAAAAAATGGGTGCGTGTTTTGTACTAGCACTTCTCCCATGAACTTGGGAGAAATGCGCGCCGCTCGTTATTATGCTTCAGTAGCATGAACAGCTGATCGCCACGCAGACGGCCTTGAATTTGTTTTTATCAGGACAATTAGTCACACCACAAAATTTATTTCTCTGTTTTATTTGCATCCATTTGGATATTTCTTTGAAAGACAAAATAATTTTTTGCTCACAGCCAATGACGCTGACTGAATAATTTCGCTGAAACGTGCTATTCAGCGCTATCGCCTTAACAACAACAACGACAACAACTAAGGGTTTCAGTCGCAAAACCACGATATGATTATTAGAAATGCCATGGTGGAGGGATACAGAAAGTTTCAGCCATTTTTTCTTCTCTAACTTGCCTTGAAATCGCACGGAACACAAACCGCAAGCATTTAGCCGGAAGCGAAATACAACTGAGTGGCTTCAGAAACTTCCTTCTCTCGCATCTGAATTCAAGGTGCGTTTCATGGGCGGCCATGGTCTTTCTACGGCCCTCCACGGTCTCTATCCGGTCCTGAAGAGCACCTATCCTCTATTGCATTATGTGGGACAGTGCAGGCGGGGTGGCGTGTTCATTCGAAAACAGTTGTGACCTTGCCACCAGTACAATATATTATTCGAAAAATGTCGAATGTTCTTTCACAGCATGAATTTCAATCATACGGTTCGAAATGATGTGGAGCGGTTACAAGTCAAGGGCTAATCTTTCGTTTGATTACCTCGGAAAAGCACGATGATTCTATAGTGACAGTACTGTTGGCGTGTATAGTTATATAGTGTCGGGCCGATGGGTCTTTATCTGTAGCACGAGCGGCGGAAGCAGAGCAAAGAGAGCACATGCGTGGGACGAGTGTCAGCATCGCAAAAGTGTCAAGGGACGGAAAAGTGGATATATATATATATATATATATTGCAACGAGCAAGGTTGCGTAAAAACACAGGTTATTATTCGAGAAACCTAAGCCGCAACAAGCTGGTACAAGCAGGAACCCGGCAACCACCAGCCACACACGGACGTCAACGTCTTCTTTCACGCTGGCACAGACCTACCACCACTATGCTCCGGTACACTCTCCGCGCAGAAAGAAGCCAACCTGGCGACCTAGGGAAATGACCCGACAAGGGGGTCACAGCATGGTTTGAGGTGTGATACGTGTACTGTTTCACGCCCACGGCAGCGTTGGTCCGAAGGTGGATCCATGGGCTCAACTTCATAGTTGACAGGCTACGTTTGTCGCACCACACGGTAGGGGCCATGGTATTTCGACGAAAGCTTCGGGGAAAGACCGGGAGGGGTAGATGGGACGCAGAGCCAACCAGCATTCCTGGGTTATAGTGGACACTAGACGCAGAGGCATCGTGGTCTTCTGGCGCCTTTGGTCTTTGCGGTAAATGAGCGAGGGAGTTGACGACACTCTTCGGCATAAGCAGCTGCTTCGGAACAGGCGTCGCTTGGGAAACATCAGGCCTGTAAGGGAGAATGGTGTCCATGGAGCATGATGGCTCACCTCCGTACAAGAGGAAGAAAGGAGAAAAGCCAGTGGTTGTTTTGTGGCGCAGAGTTGTACGCGTACGTGACAAAAGGGAGCACTTGGTCTCAATTAGTGTGGTCGTCAGAGGCGTACATGGCAAGCACATCTCCAAGGGTACGGTTAAAGCGTTCTGTCATGCCATTGGTTTTGAGGATGGTATGCCGAGGTTTTCCGATGCACAGTGCGATATGCATTGAGCAGCTCGTCGACTGCGTTCGAGAGAAACACACGTCCACGGTCACTCAGTAATTCACGAGGTGCACCGTGTCGCAAAATGAGATGGTGAAGAAGAAAGGACGCAACGTCTTTCGTAGTGGTAGTAGGCAGCGCAGATGTTTCAGCATAGCGTGTCAAATGATCGACAGCGACGATAATCCACCGGTTGCCTCGAAGAGAGTTGCGTAGAGGACCATAAATATCAATTCCGACGCGGTCGAATGGTCTCGCTGGACAAGTTAAGGGTTGCAAAGGGCCAGCAGTGCTGTGAGAAGGCGTCTTGCGTCGTTGACACGCGGTGCATGACCGAACGTACTGGTGAACGTGCCGATACATGCCGCGCCAGTAGTATCTTAGACGAAGGCGGAGAGTAAGTCTTCAATGCTCCAGCGTGGCCACACTGGGGGTCATCGTGAAAGGCAGCGCAGATGTCCGAGCGCAAATGACGATGGATGACAAGAAGCCACCTACGGCCGTCCGTCACGTAATTGCGGCGATACAACAAGCCTTCACGGACAGCAAAATGTCTTGCTTGACGAGAGAGGGAGCGTGAAGTTGTTTCTGATGAACTGTGAGAGAGGACGTCGAGCGAAGAATTGATCCAAGGATCTTTGCGCTGCTCGGATGGCATGTAGGTGATGCTCAACGATGACGAATCGCAAATGGCAGTTGATAAGCAGGCAAGGCAGCCAGGAGCAGTGGAGAACGGGAGTGTGCATCGGCGTCTGAATGTTTGCGTCCTGAGCGATAAACAACACGGATGTCGTATTCTTGAAGGCGTAAAGCCTAATGAGCGAGGCGGCCAGTAGGATCTTTCATGGACGCTAGCCAGCATAAGGCATGGTGATCTGTGACAACATCAAACTGGCGTCCGTAAAGGTAAGTGCGGAATTTTCCTATAGCCCAAATGATAGCCAAGCACTCCTTTTTCCGTGACGGAATAGTTGGACTCTGCCTTCGTTAGGGTACGGCTGACATAGGCGACAACGTACTCGTCGCAGCCATCCTTGCGTTGAGCGAGAATGTCACCAAGGCCGACACCGCTTGCATCCGTGTGAATTTCAGTGGGTGCATTGGGATCGAAGTGGTCGAGAACTGGTGGAGACGTGAGTAGCCGGCGCAGCGCCGTGAATGCGTCATCGCAGTGGGAATTCCAGCCAGAGAGGTCCGCACTACGGGAGAGAAGCTCAGTCAGGGGGCAATTATAGAGGCACAATTGCGAATGAAACGCCGAAAACTAGGAACACAAGCCTACGAAACTACGAAGCTCCTTTAGGGTAGTAGGCTTGGGGTACTCGGCAACGGCCCGAAGTTTGGCAGGGTCTGGTGATATTCCTTTTTTTGAAACGACGTGGCCGAGAATTGCGAGTTTGCGGGCGCCAAAACGACATTTCTTGAAGTTTAGTTGCAACCCGGCTGCCGTAAGGCACTGGAGAATTTGTTCCAGACGGAAAAGATGAGTTTCGAAATTCGCCGAGAATACAACTATGCCGTCTAACTAGCAAAGACAGATGTGCCATTTAAGTCCCTGAGGACACTGTCCATCATTCTTTCAAAAGTCGAGGCGTATTGCAAAGACGAAAGGGCATTACATTAAATTCATATAAGCCGTAAGGGGCCACAAACGCCGTTTTCGGACGGTCTGGTTCAGCCATTGGCACTTGCCAATATCCAGAGCGCAAATCCAGTGAAGAGAAAAACTCCGCACCTTGAAGGCAATCCAAGGCGTCATCATTGCGTGGCAGGGGATAAACATCCTTGCGTGTGATGTTGTTTAGTCGACGATAATCCACGGAAGACCTGATGGAGCCATCCTTTTTTCACACGAGGACCACTGGCGAAGCCCAAGGACTGTGTGAGTGCTGAATAACACCACGTTGCAGCATCTCGTTGACGTGTTGAGTGATGACGTCACGCTCAGCCTGCGAGACGCGGTAGGGGCGCTGACGAAGTGGATTATGATGACCGGTGTCGATATGGTGAGCGAAAACTGACGTGCGTCCCAAGGGAGGTTGTCCGTGGTCGAAGGAGGCGCGGAAACGGTCAAGTAGTTGAATTAGCTGATTTCGCTGGACTTGCATAAGGCTGGATTTTACGCTGCGCAACAGAACGTCTTCGTCAGGTAGTGAGGACGTGGTGGCAGCTGTGACGGCATCCAAGGACAACGGCGTCGTATCAGAACAGGCATCGAAAGGAAAGATGTCATCATAAGTGTCAAGACTCCCAATACATTCGCCATGCAATAAGGTAGCGGGACAAGGGAACGGATCACACGTACACGGCACTGGAGCCATCGGCAAGTGTTATGACGGCTAACGGGACGTCAAGGTTCCGGCGACGAGCGCAGTTTTGTGAAGGCTTAAAGAGAGCAGTTGAATCGGAAACGGAGTTGCACAAAAGAGATACCGCGGTGACCGAAAAAGCAGAGATGACGACGTCAGCGTCGACGTTCGCCTTTTTGGGTGAGCAAAGGAGATCTATGAATGTCGTGCTGAGGAAACAAAACGAGTTGAGCACGAGCACAGTCGACAACCGCATGATTAGCGGAAAGAATGTTTCATCCCAGGATGATTTCATGAGACGCATGCGGAAAGACGACAAATTCAACGATGTAAAGCACTCCTTGAATCACAACACGAGCACTGCATGTGGCAGAAGGTTGGACGTGTTGCGAACTCGCTGTGCGTAAAGAAATTTCAACCTGTGGAGTCGTCACTTTGTTCTGTTCGCTGCATAACACTTCACTGATTATACAAATAGCGGCACCTGTGTCTACAAGAGCAGTTGTGGCGAAACCGTCCACAAACACGGAAATCTCGTTAGGGGGCGAAAGATGAGGCTTTGGAAATTTCGTTGGTGGCGCAGCTCTTGCCTCAGGAACTGCGACTGTTAGTTTTCCTCCTGGGCGTGGTCGGAACGGCGAAGCATGGGGGAAGGAGACCGAAGACGGGGTGAAGGAGATCGACGCCGGCTGAAGTCTGGTCGACGTGAGCGGGGGTCATGTGCATCAGGTGCCACATGCGATTCTTATTGCCGAGGTATGTTGCCGGAATGCTGAGCATCATTAAAATAGAATCCATGGCGATGACAGTAGCGCGCGCCATGTCCTGGAACACCGCAGTTGTAGCAGACGGATCGGTTATGGGGAGTACGCCAAGAGTTTACAGGTGCTCGAGGTGGTAGAAAGGGCCGATTTACCGGGTAAACTGAAACTGGTGACCTGTAGTAGTTGGTGGCTGGACTGTATGAAGAGAGCGGCAGTTGGGCAGGAGTTAGGCGGACGGCTTCTGCATAAGTCTGCGGTGCAGCAACTGATATTGGGGACGCGGGCGAAGGGAGAGCCTCGGCATCTTGCGTCTGAACAGCACGGCGATGTGAGTGGTCCAGTGCTGTGGGGTCTCGTTGATGGTGGCGACAAGAGAGAGCTGCCGAGCAACTTCCTCCCAGATGTACTGTTGAATTTGAGGCATTAACACGCTGTAGTCGGGGCCACTGCTTTTGCACTCCAAAGCCGAGATATCAGCTGTTTGCGTATTAGCGCGATGTGTAAAAATTCTTTGCTTGCGTAGCTCATCGAAACTTTTGCATATATGAATCACGGCCGTGACGGTCTGTGGTTCTTTGGCCACAAGCATATGAAAAGCGTCGTCATCAATGCCTTTCATTATATTCTTTATTCTGTCAGCCTCCTTCATCCTCGCATCAACTCGCCTACAGAGGCTGATCACAACCTCAATGTAGCTCTGGAGCTGTCACCATTTCGCTGAAATCGTCCCCGCAGGCCCAGTTCAGCACGAAGCTTGCGCATGGCTGGACGACCGAAAAACGAGGTCACGGCCTCTTTGAAAACCGAGCAGGTGGAGATGTCGGCTTGACGGTTGGTGAACCATAGGTTGGCCAAATCCGCCAAGTGGAAGATGACGTTAGTCAGCTTCGCAGGGTCATCCCACTTGTTAATCGCGGTGGTACGCTCGTACTCTGCCAGCCAGTCCTCGACATCTTGATCTTCAGTGCCGTTGTATACTGGTGGGTCACGCAGACGAAGTACACCAGGGCACACGACAGGCGGTAGCGTGGAAGAGGCTTGTGGGGAATCTACGCGCTCGGTAATCGTGGACTGAGACGGTAGGTTACGGTTGCGGAGCTCCTGGACGTTACCCAGCACGTTTCCACTAAATGCAACGATTAAGATTGCGTAAAAACACAGGTTGTTATTCGAGAAACCTTAGCCGCAACAAGCTGGTACAGGCAGGAACCCGGCAAGCACGAGCCACACTCGGACGTCAGCGTCTTCTTTCACGCTGGCACAGAGCTGGAGCCACTATGCTCCGGTACAATATATATATATCAGGGAAAAACCTGATGAAAGCCGGTCCCCAGCTAAAACGCAGGAAAATAAAAAGTTTTCGTTTTGCCCATCCTCTACTTCTTGGTATTTTTCAACTGGATCCAAGGACCCCTATATATATAAAGAGAGAGACTTGCGCATGGAGGTTTATTTAAAAACGTCTGGTTCAGGCAGCCTCATTTTAACAGGTATCGTTACTTTCTCCTTGGGAAGGAATAGAATGTTCGTTACGTAAGACACGTATACTTATGTCAAAATTTTTACGCACCAATAAAGTCTTAAATAAGTTGAAACCTGCCTTCACTCACCGTTAGGGTGAGGTGAGCCTTCATAAGGGTGATCCGGGGCTGACCTCGTGGCAGATGGGATCCTGCAGGCAAATAATGAAATTCTCAAGCTGCATTTGCGCAACAGACACAAAAATGAACTTTTTTGCAGGTGAGAAGAATTCATCGCGATAGCCCATTGGTATATTATGCGATAGAAAAAGTGCCGCTATTAGCCGTAAATAAACAGAACCTTGGCTCAAAGTACGTGGCCCCTGTAGCGCGAGAAGCCACATTCGTGCATTATGTATGGCTTCAAGGTAAACTTTCTCTACAAACAATGCGAAACAAGCTGATTCTGTCTAAAGTGACAACATGCTTAATAGAGCTTAGCTTTCCAAAGTGGGCATCTTCTGCTCGAGCCATGCAACCACCCCTCCCATCCGCCTTTTGCAACATTTGTATGAATTTCGAATGAAGGGGATGGCAGGGGAGCTTCATCTAAGCTTGAACCGCAGCCATCGGGAGCCCACGAGGGCTTTCCCTCGCGAATATGGCATGCGATGCGCTGGGCTATGTTATCTAGTGAGACTGTTATGTAGATAGGGCGTTTTGCAAACCAATCTACAACTTTCTCGATGGAGTTTTCAACCCATATTTTTTTTCTTTCAGAAGATAGGTAAAAGGGTAAAAATGTCGAATTAAACAATTGAACAAAATACAAAAATTGTGTGATGTACTCCTGACAACAGTAAGAAACATGGATTTGGTCGCGTGGTAAGTTCGCGTGCTGGCGTATTTTTATACTATGGCTAAAAATAGCTGGGCCACCTTGTATAATATATTACAGATTCCGATTTTATACGGAGCATGACGGTGACGCCGATGGCGAAATTCGCCTGAAGACGTCCATACAATTATTGCAGCAAAACTGGAAATTATGGCGTAGCTACTTCATCAGATTCCATTGTCGTACAAATCTTTGCTAGTGTGCTTCCTACTCAGCCAAAATAGATTTCGCGGTCAAACATAACGCGGAGTTTTACTGAAGCATCGTTCTACGGCCGTGCCACAGGTGTGGAGAAAGGACACAGTTCACATGCGGCGCCTTGGTTTTGAGATATAATGAAACTGCACATATATGGCTTCGATTTCAAACAACATTGGAAATGCTGTAAGTGGCGTGAATGAATGTGGGGCTTGAATAAAAGCACCACCCTAACTGCCAAGTGCCTAAAGCTCATAGAAGTACTCCTGCATTGCCCTTGTTTTCATCAAAAGTGAAAATCACCTCGGCCTCTGTATCGATGCTCCTTCGTTGTCCGGATGTCTTCTATCTAGGAGAGAAGTCGTAGAGTTCCTGCTATCGTAGGCCGGAGGTGGGGGACGGGTGGATCCGTAACGAGCCATATTCGCGTACTCTGAAAATCACGGAATGTTTAATAAAGCCCTCTGGTATCAAAGTCTACCCTGTTTCATATTTATTGGTCTATGAGTCATGTGCTATGAAAGAGTGCCAGGCAGACGGATAGAGAGTAGTGATTGGAGCAATGAGTAGAGTTATACAGCCAGGGTGCCACAAGTACAATTACACACCTATACTGGAAAATCATACGTAACATACCTTGCGAATTGAGTTACTATCGTTAATAATACATGTTTGATTTATTATACAATTTACGCTGTTGCCTTCGACCAGTCACATAGTCCCTGTACATATGATTGTCTTCTCGATCACTTGCAAGTACTACATTCCTGATTACGTTACGTGTGGCAAGTGTTGAAACGCTGAAAAACCCACCCGTACCTTGTGCGGTTTTAGACTGGAGTCTCAGCGTACCAAAGGGGTTCCTGCAGATTCAAGAATAAATACATTGGTATCACGTGATGCGTTGGCCGCAACAACAATGCGTTAAAAAAGTGGTTATGTTGTCATGTACAATTGTGTCCTATGCCGAAAGCCTAGGTTTCGGGCACCCTAATTTTCTAGACGTATACTGTTAGACTCAACTTGTCTCACGACCACAGAACGTCAGACATGGTCACTGCAGAAACATTATTATGATTGTTATTGGTTTCAAGGTGAACTAACCGGCGCAAGTTTTGTGGGAGAAAAGCGAAATATGAATGTGATGAAAAGGAGGACACGTACCGGTTCATGATAATGATAATTCTTCATGAAAGCAGTCGTTAATGATCACACAACACAGACATTTGCACATTTCAGCAAACAATGCCCTCTTTACTCTTATATATATATAAACAATAAATAGGTTCTTTAGCAATGCTGAGGTATTCGCATTATGTACTTTGGATAGCATCGTTTTAATAAATTATTTGCGTTTCCATTGACACACACACACACACACACACACATTGGTGGGGTGAAGCGTTTGTTAGTCCGTCCGTGTGACCGTCGGTGCGCTCGTCTGTCTGTCTGTATGTCTGTATGTATGTCTGTCTGTTCGTCCCTCTGTCTGTCTCTCCATCCGTGTGTCCATACGTCCGTCTATCTAGTGAACACTCCAAGTACCGCCATCTCACATTTTTTCATCACGTGTTCTACCTGTACAACTACTGCCATTGAGCGGACTTTCTAAGGACCGCTCTCTCGGGAGTGTGCCACAGGTGATTACTGCTATAACGGGATGATCGGGTGACCCCTTAAGAGCTTCGCCCCTATAGAAACAAAGCCCTAGTACCAAGGACACAGTGAGGCGCGAACCCGGGTCCAATGCGTGCCAGCCCAGTATGCTACCACTGAGCCACTTCAGTGCTTTGGAATTATTTGCAATCTTGCCTGAGGCAGGCTTGATGTCGGGAAAGGAATCGCGGTAATACATGCTAAAAAAACAACGAGGCCTCACACAATGCGAATAGGGTAACGAGCATGTCGTCCGATGCATGCTGCAACTCATTACAAAACCTTGTTTTCTTGTTCCCCTAATAACTGTGGCGCATACCAACTCCAAGCATAATTCGTTATTGTTGTCAGCCTCTGCATAATCAATTCACGGAAATTCCATGCAAGTGTTTAGCGGACACAACGCTTCTCATAAAAATGACGAAAAAAGCACAGTAAATGCTAGTCCACTACTTAGAAATCATTAGTAATGCCGTAGTGGGCATCAAGCAAGTGTGCTTCCAGCAGTCTCTCAATGAGTGTTACGAAAAGTCTCTGAAGGGCCACTCGTCTAGCTTTCGCTTTGAGTGTGCTGCGCCTTCCACGCAGGCGTGGCGTTTTTTGGCAAGTGTTCGACGACGTACGAGACGAGATTGTGAACGATTTCATGTCATGAACAGCGAGTCGTCTTAGTCAACCATCTTACGTTTTTGTATTAATTTTTGTGGACCCAAAGGTAAAGGGTGTGATGATGAGACCATGGAGATGTAGGCTGATGGACGGACGGATGGACAGACGAATGGGCATACACTCTCAGACGGACAGACAGACAGACAGACAGACAGACAGACAGACAGACAGACAGACAGACAGACAGACAGACAGACAGACAGACAGACAGACAGACAGACAGACAGACAGACAGACAGACAGACAGACGGACGGACGAACAGACAGACAGAGAGACAGACAGACAGACAGACGGACGGACGAACAGACAGACAGAGAGACAGACAGACAGACGGACGGACGGACGAACAGACAGACAGACAGACAGACAGACAGACAGACAGAGACAGACAGAGACCGACAGAGACAGACAGAGACAGACAGAGACAGACATCCCCCCCCCCGCTCAGTGTGTGTTCTCTGTTGTACACGTCTTGTTTTGTCGCGAAGATGCACTGCAGTATTGTACAGTCGAAATCACTCCGAACAATCCTTGTTTCAAGAATATGTCAGCAGTAACAGTAGGAAGCTGCGGCAACGACAACTTTTGTTTCTCAATAGTGAAATAACCCGCTTACAGAAATACCTCCGCGTCGCTTCAACGGTTACCACAATGAATTCTGACTGTTGTGTGTCCATGCCTTAAGGTGATTGTACACAAAATTCTTGAAAAGAAAGAAGAAAACGAGAAATCCACGTAATGAACGCCCACCCACAACCCCGATTTGCTCAGTGACCTTCGGATTTGTGGTATGCTTCCCAACAGCATGATACCATGTTGCAGCAGTTGTGCTGTAGTGCGGGATCAGTGATGGTTTATTTTAATGCCCTTTTGTACATACAATATGACTAAAACGTTGATATTTAAAAATATGTTTTGCGTCCCAAACAGCAACCTTTTGTGATTTAGGATTTGTGATGGTCCCATAAAAGCATCCAAGTTTTGAAGTATGCCCGTAAAATAGACAGTCAAGTAATTTAATTATTCATATCTTCATTCTATAAACTTATTCACAACTTTATTCTGATAGACATATCAACATGAAATGGTGTTTTTAGGTTTTCGTACTTCTATAGCGATATTGCTTGAAATTCCATGACTTCTCTTTAGTGATGCTGATGAATTGTGCTGTACTGGATGTTTTTCGCTTTCCTCACCACTGTCCTAGTTTTTGTTTTTTTTTGTTTTTTTTGTTTTTGTTCACGAAACTCTTTACACAATTATATGTCTCACTCCTTTTTTTTGTTTACGAGCCGGGATGTAGGCCTAGTCAGGAAACAGTTTCGTCTGTTCCCTTTTGCCTGATCTCGGTGGCATGTAACTGTTGTGTACGCATGCAAGAATAAAGTATTATTATTATTAATATTATTATTATTATTATTATATCGATTGGCACATCCCATCTGGTAGGATAGTTGCGACAACAGCCTGCTATTCCAGTAAGCTTTTTTTTCGTGTATCGCGTTTATAGCACATATTTTTTTATTTTATTTATTTATTCATACTGTCAACCCAAGGGCCAAGACAGGAGTTGGGGTTACATATCTGGCACGTACAAAGAACATATGTGTAAACAAGTTTCACACTGTACGCTCAAGACGCACACTATATGGAAATAACGAAAACAAAAACACGAAACTATATCAGAATACATCCCGCATAGGTCACGTATAAAAGAAACATGATCGAATACATCTCGTACACGTCACCAAAAAGAGAAAAAAGATTTGAAGTAATACAGTACATATTGAACGTATTGATATAGTACATTGAACATATTCAACTGACAAGGAACTAGCAATTTGGTTACAAATATTCTGACAAAGCCTTTTCGAACCTTTTTAAATCGCAATGGTCGACTATGCATTGAGGTAATTGATTTTAGTCAGTGATGCTCCGAACCAAAAACAAATACTTGATTAAATCTGTTCTGTAGCTAAGTGGCGTGATATGTTTCGAGTGCTTTGTTCTGAATGTGGTAAATGGCTGTAGTGCGATGTGTTCCTTTAGGTGAAGTTTGTAGTCTCCGTTGAGTATTTGAAAAAAGATTATCAGTCGATTGTGTTGCATTTTTCTTTTCACCGTCATTAAACCGGCTCTGTCTCTAAGTTATAACAATGAAATTTCATCGGCACTTGGGTACTGTCACAGGTTGGCTCGTCTGTATTACCGAACAACCGAAAATACTATTCTCATTGGGCCCCTTCTCATTCGCACGACATGAATTCTTCAAGTAAGCTCCGGGTACTTCTAAAGCGACGAAGGGCTTCAAGGTTCGACTCACATCGCTGGTGTTTGAAGCTGATAGCCGCTTCTGTTCTATAATGAAGGTTTTCAGAACTTACCTGCCTGTAATGTCCACATGTCAAAACAATTAAAAGCATTCAGAGTAGTCTCCCAGTTGTTCCATTCCAAAAGTTCAAACAAATCAGGGCTTCATGACGAAAACTAGCCTTCAAGGCGCAAGAAAGCTTTCAGCACAGCTGGTGTCACTGAATGCGACGTTTCGACATGCGGACTTGTCCTCGTCGCTGCTGCCTCTGCAGTGACATGGCTGCGTGTCGCAGAGTTGGCGCCATGGAGTCAAGTGTCTTGTTCAAAGATTGTGTCTTTGACCACTGGACCACCGCGGCGTGTCTTGTTCAAAGGCCCACCGCGGTGGTCCGGTGGCTGAGGCACTCGGCTCCTGACTCGCATGTGGTGGGATAGAATACCAGCCTCTGCGACCGCACTTTCGGCGGAGGCGAAAATACTTGAGGCCTGTGTGCTTAGACTTGGGTGCACGGTAAAAAACCGCAGGTAGTCAAAATTCCCGGAGGCCTCCACTATAAGGCGTCTATTATAATGATATAGTAATTTTGGGACGTTAAACCTGAGAAATTATCATGACTGTTCTTTTCTCTATCAATTGAGTTATTTGTGGGGTTTAACGTCCAGAAACCATCATATGACTATGAGATACGCCGTAGTGGAGCGCTCCGAAAATTACGACCACCTGGGGTTCTTTAACGTGCACCCAAATCTGAGCACACGGGCCTACAACATTTCCGCCTCCATCGGAAATGCTGCCGCCGCAGCCGGGATTCGATCCCGTGGCCTGCGGGTCAGCAGCCGAGTACCTAAGCCACTACACCACCGCGGCAGGGTCCTTCCTCTATTAAAACAAAGAGTATTCGACAGTGTGGCTCACCTCGGGTCGTGTGCTTGCATTGTTTCCAATGTGGGGGCACGTGATGTGCTGGGAAACAACAGCGGGAATGGGAAGCGGCTACTTCCGGTCATGGTTGGCTGTGCAGTGACTGAAAGATAAACGTTAAATTGGTACTTCACTGGGCAACGGGAAACGCATTAGAGTAGTAAACAACTTGCTTAGCACTTTACATGTCGTTCCATTGGTAAGTTTCATGAAAGTGTGAGGGGAAAATTCATGCATTCAACATAGTGAAGCTGATTGACAATGAAATCAAGAAAAGCAGAAGGGACATTATCGGGATCACTCAACTCTTCGTTACCAGGCCTACTCAAATGAAACAACGGTGACTGAATCGTCAAATCGACAATTTTTGCATGTTGAATTGGTTTCTTCAAAACCAAGAACTTTCTGGTAGTTGGTACAACAACTGAACTTTCAGAATCGCATCGCATTCGCCCTTTCTGGCAACATAGTTATCCATTACTAACTTTTTGCGTGAAAAAATTGGTGCGTGTTTCGTAAATGCACTTCACCGATGAACTTGGGAGAAATTCGTGCCGCTCGTTATTATGCTTCAGTAGCATGATTACCTGGTGTCCACTGCAGACGGTCTTAAAATGGTCCTCAGTCAGACCACAAAATTTAATTCTCTGTTTTATTTGCATCCATTTTGATATTTCCTTCAGAAACAAGATAATTTTTTGCTCGCAGCCAAGGACGCTCACCGAAGAATTTCTCTGAAATATGCTATTCGGCGCTATCGCCTCAACAACAACAACGACAACCATACAGTCGCAAAACCACGATATGATTATCAGATAAGCCATGGTGGAGGGAGCCAGAAAGTTCGCCATCTTTTCTCCTGTAACTTGCCTTGAAATAACACGGAACACAAACCACAAGCATTTAGCCGGAGACGAAATGCCACTGAGTGGCTTCAGAAACTTCCTTCTCTCGCATCTGAATTCAATGTGCATTTCATGGGTGGCCATGGTTCTTCTACAGCCCTCAGCGGTCTCTATCCGGTGGTGAAGAGCACCTATCGTCAATTGCAATATGTGGGACAGTGCAGGCGTGGTGGCGTGTTCATTCGAAGAAGAGTTGTGACCTTGCCGCCAATACTACGTATTATTTGAAGAACTGTCTAATGTTCTTTCAGAGCATGAATTTCAGTCATACGGTTCGAAATTATGTGGAGTGGTTGCAAGTCGAGGGCTAAAACTTTCGTTTGGTTACCTCGGAAAGGTACGATGATTCCATAGTGACAGCACTGTTGGCGTGTATATTTGTATAGTGTCAGGCCGATGGGTCCTTATCTGTAGCACGAACGGTGGACGCGGGGCGAAGAGAGCAAATGCGGGGACGAGCGTCAGCATTGCAAAAAGTGACAAGGGACGGAAAAGTGAATGAAGTCCCTAATGAAGGCCGGTCCCCGGCTGACACGTAGGAAAAATAAAAATTTTTCGTTTTGCCCGTGCTCTGCTTCCTGGTATAGTAGCGTTAGCTACACTGGCCTCGCTGAGCCAATTTCGCGTGGCACTGGTCTGCGCATGCGCAATTATACTCCGCCGCCGCCGCCGCGTGCGGCTCGCCACCGGTGTGCGCTCAATTCGATGCGCCGCGCAGACGATCAGTGGTGTCACGCACCGGAGCCGGCCCCTCCCTCGCACTCGGCCGCGGCAGCGCGCGACTCGCCGCCGCCGGTTTGCGCTTTCCAGAGGAGTGCCGTCATAGCCTTGGTAAACATATGGACGCCGACGCGCGCGCCGTCCCTGTGCAGTCGCCATCTGACACTGCGCTGGAACCGCATGATAGCGCCTCTGACTGGCGTTTGCCACTGTGGTATGGCCATGGAGAAGGAGAGTGCAAATGCTGCTCAATGGTGCAATAGAGCGGAGAAGCTTAACTCATCGGATCCCGAAGTAGTTGCCCAGCAAAATAAATATACATGTTCCCATAATACGTATACCGCGTGTGTGTGTCATTGGAAACAGCTGTAAGCATGATATCTGGAAAGCTAAGAATAATCAGCTGAACCTTTGCTAACGCTACGTATATCCTGGCATAGCTGAGCTAAGCCACTGCCATTTTTTTCCACTGGATCCAAGGACACACACACACACACACGTTATATATATATATATATATATATATATATATATATATAAGAGAGAGAGAGAGGACCTGCGCATGGGGGATTTTTCAAAAATGTCCGCTCTTCAGGCAACCTCAACAGGTTTCGTTGCTTTCTTTTTGTGAAGGAATAGAGTGTTCGTTACGTAAGACATGTACACTTTTTTCAAATTTTTTACACCACCAATAAAACTTGAAATAGGTTAAAACCCGCCTCCACTCACCGTTAGGGCGAGGTGAGCCTTCATAAGGGTGATCTGTGGCTGACCCCATGGCAGATAGGATCCTGCAAGCAAATAATGAAATTCTCAAGCTGCATTTTTGCAGCAGAAACAAAAATGAACTTTTCCTCGGGTGAGAAGAATTCGTCGCGATAGCCCATTGGTATGTTATGCGATGGAAAAAGTGCCGCTTATTAGCCGAAACTAAACAGAACAATGGCGCAAAGTACGTGGCCCTTGTAGCGCTAGAAGCCACCTTCGTGCAATATGTATGGCTTGAATGCAAACTTTTCCTCGAAACAATGAGAAACACGCCGATTTTCTCTAAAGTGACAGCACGCCTAATAAAGCTTAGCTTTTCAAAGTGGGGCATCTTCTGCTGGAGCCATGCAACCCTCTCCCATCCGCCTTTTGCAACAATTGTACAAATTTAGACTGAAGATGGCAGGGGAGTTTTATATAAGCTTGAACCGCAGCCATCGGGAGCCCACGCGGGCTTTCCCTCGCGCATATGGCATGCGATGCGCTGGGCTATGCTGTTGTAGCGAGTCTTTATAACGAAAATGACGGCGACGGCGACGGCAAGAGCTCCTGATGCAGGTTAATGGAATCATTGAGGAAAACGGGAAACTATTGCACAGACACTTGATACTGCTGTCGTACGAATTGCTACTAGGGTTCTTGCTACTCAGCGCAAGTTGATTTGGGAGGTAAATGTAAATCTGTGTAATAAATACTCGAGCCTAATTGCGTAGCCCTATCGTAAGCATGGATATTGCAGTTGTCTCACAAGGGGCTCCTTGGTTTTGGGATTTAATCAATGTGCACTTGTTTGCCTGAATTTCTAACAGAAGGGAATGCCATAAGCGGTACGAGCAAACTTGACGCTTGACTAAGTTCCCCATCCTAAGTGTTAAGTTCATGAAGCTAATACAAGGACTCCTTCTTCCCCATTGATTCCATCAAAAGTAAAGCTCACCTCGGTCTCTTCGTCGATGCTGCTTCGTTGTCCGGATGTCTTTCACCTTGGGGAACAGTCATAGATTGAGAACTATTGATGGGCGAAGGCGCGGCACTGGCGCCTCCAAATCGAGCCCTACTCTTGTACACTGAAAACCCAAGAATGTTTAATAGAGTAGTGATGCCCACCTGTATAAAGATAACGTTGTTTGGCATTTAACTGTCCATGAGTCAGACATGATGAAGTATTGCCAGGAGTTTGGATAGAGAATATTCAATGGTGCAGTTAGGTGGGCAGATGAATTCCACGAGGGCGTTACTAGAATGATTGAATGGAAGCGACCCTCAAACTGTTTTAGAAGTTTCGTCAGCGCTTAGGCTACAGCATCACCGAATCATTCACACCCAAAATTTTGCGAGAAACCTTGCGCCGAAGCCGCTGCAGAAAATCATATTGTGCACCCCAGCCGTGCCTCCTGAACTTATAGGAGACGCTGGCATCGCTAGCAATTGCAGAGCTCTCCTGAGAGCGCTCACTGTTTGAGCTTCGCCCTGTACAGACCTCCAAGATTGCAAGCCGACAGGTTTTTCCCAATGTCGGGGCCATCAGCCAAGACTGCCACCACCCCGCTAACTGCCGATTTTCCCGCGCATTCCACAGCCAATCTAAGCAGCAGCCTGGGTGACGTAGCGTTAGCAGACGATGCCGTTGTGTGAGTGGGCGTTGAAAACGCGCTTGGCGGAGAAGGCAGCCATCTGCAGCGATTCGAAGCTTTAATGGGGTGATGCCACCAAATTTGGGGCACGCCTGTTCTTTGCTGTAGGCGTTTCCTTCAGCTCCGGGAAGCATATACACGCACAAAAATTCGTGTATTTTCACAAAATAATTTGCTGTTGCTTTACTTATGTGGACAATTTTCGGTTCCAGTTTCGCACCCCGAGTTGGGGGATGACGTTGATGCATAGGTGGCTTCGTCACGTGATCACACAAGGCTGTGACGCACCTCGTGCTGAGTTTCGTCTGCTCACACACACACATGCCACACAAGCGCCAGCGAAACAAACGTGCTGACAGTCGCCATGGCCAGATACAGTAGCATCCCGGCAGTGGCATGGCAAAAGGCAGCCAGAAGGAAACAAAGCGTTTATATTTACATCATCATCATCAGCATCAGCAGCAGCAGCAACAGCCTGACTACGTCCACTGCAGGACAAAGGCCTCTCCCATGTTCCGTCAGTTAACCCGGTCCTGTGCTTGCTGCTGCCAATTTATACCCGCAAACTTCTTAATCTCATCTGCCCACCTAACCTGTCCTCTCCTAACCCGCTTCCCTTCTCTGGGAATCCAGTTAGTTACCTTCAATGACCAGCGGTTATCCTGTCTACGCGCTGCATGCCTGGCCCTTGTCCATTTCCTTTCTTGATTTCAGCTATGATATCCTTAACCCCCGTTTGTCCCCTAATCCACTCTGCTCTCTTCTTGTCTCTTAAGGTTACACCTACCATTTTTCTTTCCATTGCTCGCTGCGTCGTCCTCAATTTAAGCTGAACCCTCTTTGTAAGTCTCCAGGTTTCTGCTCCGTAGCTAAGTACCGGCAAGATACAGCTGTTATATACCTTCCTCTTGAGGGACAGTGGCAATCTACTTGTCATAATTTGAGAGTGCCTGCCGAATGTGCTCCACCCCATTCTTATTCTTCTAGTTACTTCAATCTCGTGGTTAGGCTCTGCGGTTATTACCTGCCCTAAGTAGACATAGTCTTTTACAACTTCAAGTGCACTATTACCTATAGCAAAGCGCTGCTCCTTTCCGAGGTTGTCGTACATTACTTTCGTTTTCTGCAGATTAATTTTAAGACCCACCTTTCTGCTCTCCTTGTCTAACTTCGTAATCATGAGTTGCAATTCGTCCCCTGAGTTACTCAGCAATGCAATGTCATCGGTGAAGCGCAGGTTACTAAGGTATTCTCCATTAACACTTATCCCTAACTGTTCCCATTCTAGGCTTCTGAAAACCTCCTGTAAGCACGCGGTAAATAGCATTGGGGAGATTGTGTCCCCCTGCCTTACACCCTTCTTGATTGGTATTCTGTTGCTTTCTTTATGAAGCACTATGGTAGCAGTTGATCCCCTGTAGATTTCTTCCAGAATGTTTGTATATACTTCATCTACGCCCTGATTCCGCAGTGTCTGCATGACGGCTGATATTTCTACTGAATCAAACGCCTTCTCGTAATCTATGAAGGCTATGTATAGTGGTTGGTTATACTCTGAGCATTTCTCTATTACCTGATTGATAGTATGAATGTGGTCAATTGTTGAGTAGCCTGTTCTAAATCCTGCTTGTTCCTTTGGTTGATTGAATTCTAATGTTTTCTTTACTCTGTTAGCAATTACCTTTGTAAATAGCTTGTATACTACTGAGAGCAAGCTGATCGGCCTGTAATTCTTCAAGTCCTTGTCATCTCCTTTCTTATGTATTAAGATGATGGTAGCGTTCTTCCAAGACTCTGGTACCCTTCCCGTCAGGAGACACCTCGTAAACAGGGTGGCTAGTTTTTCTAACACAATCTGTCCTCCATCTTTCAGCAGATCTGATGTTACCTGATCCTCACCAGCAGCTTTGCCTCTTTGCATGCTCTCCAAAGCTTTTCTGACTTCTTCTATCATTACTGGTGGGGTGTCATCTGGGGGACTGCTAGTTCTTATAGTATTAAGGTCGTGGTTGTCTCGACTACTGTACAGATCTCTGTAAAACTCCTTCGCTATTTTTAACTATCCTATCCATATTGGTAGTTATTTTACCTTCTTTGTCCCTCAGTGCATACATCCGACTTTTGCCTATCCCAAGTTTCCTCTTCACTGCTTTGACGCTCCCTCCGTTTTTCAGAGCGTGTTCAATTCTCTCCATGTTATACCTTCTTACATCGCATACTTTACGTCTATTAATCAACTTCGAAAGCTCTGCCGGTTCTATTTTGTCTGTTGTGCTTGACACTTTCATGATTTGACGCTTCTTAATTAGGTTCTCCGTTTTCTGGGAAAGCTTGCCAGTGTCCTGTCTAACTACCATGCCTCCAACTTCCACTGCACACTCCGTAATGATACTCGTCAGATTGTCGTTCATTGTATCTACGCTAAGGTTGGTTTCTTCACTAAGAGCCGAGTACCTGTTCTGCAGCGACACTCTGAATTTCTGTATTTTCCCTCTCAGTGCTAGCTCATTGATTGGCTTCTTGCGTATCAGTTTCTGTCGTTCCTTCTTCAAGTCTTGGTGAATTCTAGACCGTACCATTCTATGGTCACTGCATCGTACCTTGCCAACCACTTCCACATCCTGCACGATTCCTGGGTGTGCAGTCATTATAAAGTCTATTTCGTTCTTATTTTCGCCATGAGGGCTCCTCCATGTCCACTTGCGGTTTTTTTTTGTTTTCGGTAGAAGGTATTCAAAATCCGCAAATTATTGCGTTCTGCGAATTCTACTAGTAGCTCTCCTCTGGCGTTTCTAGTGCCGATGCCATAATCTCCTACTGCCTGGTCTCCAGCCTGCTTCTTTCCTACCTTTGCATTAAAGTCGCCCATCACTATAGTATACTGTGTTTTTACCTTACTCATTGCCGATTCCACGTCCTCATAGAAGCTTTCAACTGAAGCGTCATCATGGCTGGATGTAGGCGCGTAAGCCTGTACTACCTTCATCTTGTATCTTTTATTCAGTTTAATTACAATACTTACCACCTTTTCATTAATGCTATAGTATTCCTCTATGTTGCCAGCTATGTTTCTGTGAATTAGGAACCCCACTCCCCGTTCTCTTCTGTCTGCCAAACCCCGATAGCAAAGGACGTGCCCATTCTGTAGCACAGTATAGGCCTCATCTGTCCTCCTAACCTCACTGAGTCCTATCATATCCCATTTAACACCTTCTAGCTCCTCGAAAAGTACAGCTAGACTTCCCTCACTAGATAAGGTTCTAGCGTTAAATGTTGCCAAGTTCCGGTTCCAATGGCGGCCTGTAGTCCAGAGATTCTTAGCACCCTCTGCTGTGTTGCAGATCTGACCGCCGCCGTGGTCAGTTGCTTCGCAGCTGCTGGGGACTGAGGGCCGTAAGTTATTTGACGTATGCATGTGGGAGGTAGTGGCCAGATACTGCACCAGGGTGGCCAATCCTTCTCTGGTGAGGGAGTGCGTTCCCGGCGGTGGTTGCCGGTGAGGCCGCACCCCAGGCCTCTTAATGCAGTTACATCAACACGCGGATTTTTTTTTCCGGTTGGGAACTGCGCGGCACCGGGATTTGAACCACGGACCTCTTGTATGCAAGGCGCATGCTCTAACCACTACGCCGTCGCCGCACCCGTGAACAGATTCAAAAAAAATTTTTTACAACGGTATATTTACAAGGTATGTACAAAGCATGCATGGACGAGAAAGCCACCCGACACTCGATTTGCCGGCCTTTTATAGGCGCCGAGATGCTGACGGAGGATGAGACAGCCCCGCTGTTGGAAGCACGCAGCGTCCTCTGAACGACGCGTCGAGTGTATTTTCGAAAGCACTTAGAGTCCTTGACGGACGCACACCACGTCTCTGCAAAGGACGCCGGCGCACTCGTAACAGCAGGCGTGCTAGTTCTCTACTTGTCCACAAAAATCGGTTCGAGATGGCGGAGGTCACTGACGTCACTACAATCTAGTGTGACGTCACGACAACTGCTGTTGCTTCTCGTATTCTGATACGGCAGTGTTGCTGCGCAAGCGATTTGCCTAGATAACGAGAGTGAACATTCAGCTACACTTTTAGAAGTGAATTGAAATATATTTTACGCGTTTGTTTTGTCCGACTGTTTGTGTGGAGAGTCCTTGCATACAGAGGAAACCCACAACAGGCTTGGGATAGCCTCAAAATTTGGTGTCACCGCCCGTTTAAAGTGTTCTAATAAATTGCGCAGCTTACGTACGAAGCCTAAAGTAGTCTGTAAATTACCTTTGGGACTTGATATACCAGCGTAATGTGTTTGTATAAAGCCCTCGTGAACGTTTAATGGTCTCTTAATATTTCCAGATGCAAGAATCGTACGGAACGTACGTGGCCGATTGAGTTGACTAACCTTGATAGTATTACCCTGCCTCAATTCACAATGCTTGTTATGGCCTCCGACCAGTTAATGAATTTCGGCCCCTATGATTGTCTTCAGAGTCGCTTGCAAGGAGAAGCCTGTTGCCGATTTTTATACGTGTGGCCTAGAAACTGAAAACGTAGAGAAGAAGGCATCCGTACCGTATAGGGTGTTTGGTTGGCGAGTCGGGTAACCAAGAGGGTTCCTGCAAATTCAGAAAGAGTCACATTGGTATACGATATGATACGTTGCTGGGGATGAAAAGTAGTTAATAAAAATGTTTATGCTGCCATGGTAAATTGAGATGTGCGCCAAAATCCGAAGTGTCGGATAGCCTTATTTTCTAGAAGGTGTTAGCGTTCAGCTCAATTTGTCTCACGACCACAGAAAAGTGAGCATGGTCACAGCAAAAACAGTATCAATAGACACATGCGTCGCTCTATAGAGATCATCACAATGAGGAGCATCAGCGCCAGCGACTACTTGAGCATATGCGTTATTTAAGCTTGTGTGCCACAAAAATAAATTACGTGTCTATTAAACAGTGCTCATTCCTTGGTTTCAGGCAAACGGTTTTGTCGCTATTTTCTTTAACGTCGTGTAAAGGTTTTCTAAGTTCTCTCGCCTGGTTTCTCGGTGCCTGCTCGTGAGATTCAAGAAGCATGAGATTTCGGAGGGTTGCACAAGATTGCGTCAGTTTCGCTGGAACAGGAACGATTCTGCGTCTTACGCGGAACCCCTGCCCCTCGTTCTAGGAAAACAGACGCGGGATCTAATCTGACTAGCGTTAACTTATAGTTAACAGAGATAGGGTGGGGATTCCTGCCCACGTCATGGATGAGTTAGGCGGGGGCTAACTTAACCATTCCCTAAGAAGCGTGTAGGAAGAAGAACAAACTTTATTTGCGGGAAAGACTTCGTCGACACTAAAACAGGGCAACGCCACGTGGTCGGGCCCCTATTCCGAAGCACCGCTGGCTGTCGTCATCCTTTCAACCCTCCTGACTAGCCACAGCTAGTCCTCAAGGGCCGGGCTGTGCAGGAAGCTCATTTTGATTTAGTGCACTAAGTACAAATGGAAAGCGGCCATTCTTCAAGAAATTCTTTCAAACATATTTAAGATAGGTTTGAAGCGCCAATACAAGGATACTGATAGACACAAAGTTCAAGACTAAAATAAATCTCAAAATGGGGCGTGATATTTTAGACAGGATTCCAGCTGTCCGGACTGTAGTGAAACCGATTGTTCTTTAGCACACATGCTTTGGCAACGTGCCACGTTGTCTAACGGCCATTTATCCAGAAAAGCTGACTAAGAAGAGGCCCTCTGGAACTCATTGCACTATAAGGAACTCCAGGCAATAGAGAGCACCAAATAAAGAGTAGAAAATCACAGCGTGTCAACCCCGATTTCGACGCGGCCAGTGGTTTCCGGGGGTTCCCAATACGGGTTCGCACGAAAGCTCATCAGGATCACATAACAATCTTTCTCTGTCCGTCTGTTTGGGCGTCTCTGTGACCAAACCGACCCGGACCAACCCGACCCGACCCGACCCGACCTAGGAGCAGTAGCCATCTGCTTCATACCAAAATGAAAGTTTCGTCTTATGGGTTTAACCGCGTGATATGGATCACTGTATCAGTACAAACAAACGTCCCGTTTTGTGCGTGTCGTAGCAGAAAGGAAGCAGAGTATTCCCGCATGTTCTAAACAGAATATTCTGAGACTTCTATACCACTCTGACTGTTCGAGCATTTCCGGATTAAACAGACCCCCGCACTTGCAACATGTATCACAGGAGCCCGGATACGGCGGCCTACATACAACATAGCCAATGGTTTTAGCCGCGTTACAATGAACCGAGATATAAGTAAGTTGCATCAAAACCTCAAGAACCACCTTTTAGTTGTTTCATTCAACTATTTAAAATGTATGAGGTCTCACCGCTCGTTCTGCCATATGGCAGCCACCCCCTCCATGCCTGAACTGTTTGCGTTGGCCACTGGATGCCAGCCAGTCCTGCTGGTCTCAGGCATCCCGACCTGGACGATGCTGCTGGAGTTCCCGTCTATGTTTAAAAGAAACACAGGCGTTAATCCGCCAGTTTGCGGCAAAACTTCGTTACATTAAAACACAGACTCAGCAGAATTTGTGACTGGACAGGAAGGGTTAGCAAAGTTTTTCTTATGGAATCCTACAGCAGCGCTGCCAACTGGCATATTTTTGTCACCCGCACACTACGTATTTAAGGTTTTGACAAAATTCGAGCACATCTTTTACATTAGTTTATATCGTGCTGCGAAATTCACCTATATCGCTGCGCAAGTGACAACGCCACAATCGAAGATATTATTTTATACACGTGATAAACTACCTTAATTTCGGACTTCTGCAACAAGCATCGGATTTTTGGGTTATGGGAGCTGACGTCATGTCATTTGACGGTGACTACACTGACGACATGCTATTCGTTCTTGACTGGCTTGACCTGATGAATAGTGTGCAGTATAGTGTAGCCAGATCGCACGAGTGAAAGATAAATACAGTAAAAAATCCTTCATATACTTGCTCAGAAAGAAAAATTTGGGATCATCTCCTCGAAGGCAGACCTGATAGGATGTGAAGCAGCAGCGGTGCGCACGGCGTTTACCCGGTCGGAACGGGTTTGGACGCGGTTACTCTAATAACGGTTTGAAGCAAAGCTCGGTGTAGCGTTTACTCAAGTAAACGTTTGTTCAAAACTCAAGGGCATGGGAGGTGATTTGGGTTTCGTGTAAGTTTGATCGCAGGTAAACGAGCCGAAGGAGTGTTTGCACTGGACATGTAGTCGAGCATTGCGGGCGGTGGAGAGGGTGAAGCGAGAGAGAAGTATGTTGCGAGTGGGCGGATGTGCCGGCAGGTGCGGACGCTGCGGCGAGCGTGCTGCGGGTGAGGGCGATAGGGACGTCAGCGTGCACCTAGCTGCGAGAAAGGCATGCGAAGAGAGCATGACGTCAACGCGCAGCTGCCACTTGACCTACTTGGAACAACTCTAGTAATCTGCGGCGAGGGGGATCGCGTTGCGGTGCGTTCGTAGGGACGCACGCACGGCGTTACACACGCGAGTCAAGCAGATGCTTCGCATCTATTAATTTTGTTAAATGATGTATTTCAGAACAGTGATTACAATACAGTCTGCAAGCGTGGCAACGGCACGCCTGCAAACTGAAGGTGTAAACGCATACAGAGTTTTTAGCGAGTCGAAAATGAGAATTGCGGTGGATGCCGGCGTTGCCAAAGAACGGTCTTGCATGTGAGCCGTGAAAGGCCCCCGCCTACTGCTGGGGCCCATAGACAGATTTAGTTGTCCGTCCGCAGCAGCCGTACGAACGCAGCCGGCCAGCCATTCGCAATCGCAGGCTGCGGGCGCATGGCTGCTGCGGACGGACAACTAAATCTAATTTCTACACTGAACTACATGTCACACGTACTGAATGCAATGCAGTCCCCGTTGAAAGCAACTTTCTTTAAATACGGTAGCATTTACTTCAACGGAGTACTTTTGGTCTGTCTGTTTGGTACTTTTGGTCTGCGCCAGCCAATATTGGAGTTCCAATTTTATATCAATATCCATAACAGGGAATGTGCTGATGCGGATAACAATAAGTATTTTGGTTTTCTATGTGAAACGCCGACTTTTGCACGATTTGTTACTCCTTACTAAAAAATGAACTTGAGCGAATCGGTGGTGATGCATCGTTGACACGCTATAGCGTTAACCAGATGAGGATGAAGTGAAGATGACCACAAGGTACCTTCAATTTGTGACCTAGAAACTTAGCGTACTGAAACTGACCTCTACGCAAGCTTCAATATTAACCCTTTGAATCGCCACGTACACAATTGTGTACATTACTTGTCTTCACCATTTGCATCAAGTAGATGGTAAGAAAGCAAGATATTTTATACTTTGGATGAATTGAACCTCCTGCACAATAAATTAGTCTTTATCTATCCTTATTTTGCAATGTGCCGATACATAAGATAATTTTCCTGAGGGCAACAACACCACGTTCGACAAGTTGTGCGACGGGCCCCTTTCGGCGAGTAATGTGAAAAAAAGAATTTTTCTGTGTTCAAAATTATCATAACAGAAAATAAATTTGTAATACATTGCTGGCCTGAAAGCTTGTTTTCATTTATGTGAAAAGTAAACGTCTATGACTTTGGAGTAAAGAGATATTCAATTGAAGGTAATTAGGATGAGTTGTTAAAACGCCCCTAAATTCGAAAATAATCTCAATATTCTGTCGGAATAGCATACTGAGTGCATTTCAGTAACGTTGTAGCGATTTGACACATTTACAAACAGTTCTTTTTTGGTGGTTTTCTTCTGAAAGAGTTAATTTCATTGATCCCATGCTACTCCAATTACATTGTCGCATTGAACTTGTGGTTGAAAAAGTTTCTATACTTACAGTGCGGGGAATGTGCGCCGTAAGCCACGTTCTGTTGGAGATTGATTGCGCCCATAGCGTTCCTGCAAGTCCAAGAAAAAGTATTAACGCGAATCAGTGGGTACACATCACTTTCACTGTAATAATCACAATATTTTTTTGAAAAAGCGATCTAAAATGTCAACATTGATTGTTAAAGCCACTCTGATGTCTCATAACCGTTATTACCAGCGGAGCAAACAAAAAATATAGTGCCCCTGATAAGTTGCTTGAAGGGGAAGACGCCACGAATTTTCTCAAGATGCCGATGAGTCCTTTCCTAAATTTACTGTGGCTGTACAAAATATACGCCACGTGCTTTCGTGGCACTTGTTTGTGGTGCGGCGGTTCGCCAACGTTATATCAGATCTCTTGGGAGTGTGCTCGAAACCCAGATAATTTGAAATCTTTTTTAAGGCAACATTATTGTAGAAAATTTGGAGCAGAGGGAGGCGCAACTTGTCAGTTCGTACACAAAGGGGCAATGAGCGCTTCTGAGTCCCGTTATATGAGCCCTGCAAGCCAGTGGGGCCCTGGACGGGGGGGGGGCAATAAACATTTTCCTGAGTACCCCTTTTACAACCCTACTTTAAATATCAAGTTTTGTCTTTTTTCCTCCTGACTAGATTGTCACAATACATGTTACATTTGTCAGACGAGGGCTGCTCACAGAAGCACTGCAAAAGGGAGACGAAGAACGTTTTCTGTTTTTGTGTGTGTGTGTGTGGGTGGTGGACGGCGAGGCTGCTGATGATGCAATCCACTCAAAACGAATAATCTAGATGACTGTAGCCTGAGGATCACCTTACGTTTTTTTTTCTTTTCCGTACTCTGCAGAGCATCAGAAGCATAGAGACGTACCACCTAGCTCTTATATCCGCCTTTTATTTTAAATGATGAAATAGGAGAGATTAGTGCCATTATGATGGCACCGGCTAGTCCTTTTCTTTTATTAGGCAAGATATGCCAAACCATCAACAAGAAGGGCTCAAAATTCGAGACTACAACATATGATGTGAAAGTACACAATAGTCAAACTTCACAGGTCAGTTCACATACAGCTAATAGGTTCACATGTTTCACACACAAGGTCAGTTCACCTCACATGACAGTTCATATTCGCCTAATAGATACATATGTACACAAGTTCCCCATGCAAGGTCAGTCCACACTGAGAAAGATTACACATGTGAAACAAGCTATATAAATATTACATATAACCTCTTCATGACAACAATGCATACGGTAGGTCAATACTTCCATAACAGTGCCTCCTGTATAAAAATCTGTGCCGGGCACACCCCCATCGGAGGGCCGTCGAACGCCACTTTTCTCCGCTCCCGCTAGGGGCGCTGGGAAAACAGGGTGCCGCTGTTGCCATTCTGTCCGGGTGTTGCGTGCAGCCCGTTCAGTGGTGCGCAACTTCGTTTTGTGAGACAGTTTTCGGCAAGTACATACGTAGAATGCTTTACGATTGCCTACTGCTGTGTTCCGCTGTAGAAATCGGACGGGAAAAAGAAACCGGCAGGGCTTTCCTTTCATGAACTACCCGCTGACGCAGACGCTCGAGCGCGCTGGCTTGCCGCAATACGACGAGACAAGTGGTCTCCGAACACCACCTCATACTACACCAAAGTATGTAGTCGCCACTTCAAAGAAGAGGACTTCATCAGAGGCAAGCGGCGACGCCTAAAGGAAGGGGCTGTGCCATCAGTTTTTGAAGAATACCCGCCCCAACTCCAGTTGAAGTCAACACCCGTGAGAAATAAAGCAAGCATCGACAAACGAGTGAGTGCTACAATGGCACGCAGTGACTCCGCGAGCGGCAACGTCGCTTTAGCAGTAGTGAATATGTCGGATTTTCGCGCAATGGACACATCGTCGGAGGCCAACTTGCGTGGTCAAGGCGTCCAGGTAGACAACAGGTCAACCTCAAGTGTGCTTGTTGCTGAGAAAGCGAAGTGGAGAAGAAAAGAAAAGGAGTTGACGAGCCAGCTGCTTCGACTGCAACAAACGGTCGAAAAGTACAAAATGGAATTGAAAAAGATGCATGAGGACGCCCTGGTTGCCGATGTTTCTTACATCAAGGAAAGGGCGAAAGAAAAGGAACCTGCAGCTTTATTCGTGATTGATCAGATTAAGAACTTCAAGAAGAAGAGGCCGAGCTAGTCTGAGGAGACAACCCGACGTTTTGTAGTTTTAAGGCATTTGTCGACAAGGGCGTACGAACACATCCGCGGTAAATACTTTTGAAGCTTCCTTGCGGAAAGACTTTGAGCAACTACTTAGGAACCAACAGTGGAGAAACGGGCTTCAGCAAACTCGCCAAAGCTCGCCTCAGAGTAGAAGCCGAAAGGTTGACTGTACCACCGTCAAGGGTGTGTTCACTCATAGTCAATGAAATGAAGATCAGGTAAAAGCTGCAGTACAACAAACAGCAGGACTGCTTTGTGGGGCACGCCGATGTCTCTTTGGAACAACATGGTGGGGACCTCACCTTAGCAAACTCTCTTCTCTGCTTTTTAATTACAAGACTCTCGACGTCGTATCGCATTCCAGTAGCCTACTATTTTACCAAGGGGTTAACAGCCCCACAGCTTCACAAGTTCTTGACTTTTTGTGCTTGAAAAGTAGAAGCCTGTGGTTTCAGGGTAGTTCGCTTAGTGAGTGATAACCACAGAGTGAACGTCAATGCCATGACACTTTTCGGCGATGGTCTTCTTACGTAGCGGATAGAAGATCCCTGTGACTGTGACAGGCTCCCCTTTTTAAGTATTGATGCATGTCACGTTTTAAAAACGTGCGCTCGCGCTTTCTGGCCCACGACATTGGTCCAAAAGGAGAGGTCTCATCCTGCTACATCAAGAAGCTCTACGACCTATAGGAGGACCTGGTTGTAAAGCCTGTCCGCTACCTCAGCCGAAAACATGTCTATCCGAATAACATAGAAAAAATGAATGTCGCAAGGACAATTCAGGTCTTCTTGCCTGATATTACTGCAGCCCTGGAGCATCCCCGAGACCAAAATGGGCATACGAGTGTATCATTCGCAGCTGCAGGCCAGACCATCAATTTCATGCAAAACTATCGATGGTTCGTGCTGCATGATACAAGCAATACGACCCAGCACATCCACAAAAAATGGCCTGACACTCGGCAGTTTGACGAGGCTGAAGATGCAAGACTGGAGTGGCTCGAGGTCACGCTTCCCTTGTACTTAGATGAACTGGAAAAAAAGCTGTCGAAGTCAAAAGGAATTTTCGACAAAAGAAACGTATGAAGCATTCCTCCTGACCACATATTCCACAGTTGCCTATATCAAGTAGCTGCTCATAGAGGAGAAGTTCTTGTTTGTGCTCACGCGTAAGTTTAATAGTGACCCCATCGAGTCACTGTTTGGATCACTGCGGATGTCCTCTGGCTGCAATGACATGCTGAATGTTCGTTCTGTTTTGCAAGGGCTGGAGAAGGTTTTAAAAACTGGACTTGCCGCATCCAGCATAGCATCAGACGTTTCACACAGAGAATTTGCCCAAATGTCAACAGGCACACTGCTCACTGAAGCTTCTCCTTCGCTAACACAGCAGCTGCCTCAGCTACAGAGAGCTGCATGTGTTTTGCAACGGCTCAATGCAGCAGTCTTGCCTCAGCACTTGCCGTCACTTGAGATGTCTGCAACTGTTTATGTTGGGGGCTATATTGCCCACGTCATAAACGAGCACATGTGTTGTGGGAGTTGCACTGCTGTCTGCACAAAGCCAGCGAGCAATCAACCTATCTTGCAGTTCACCCGCCGCCAGGACCGAGGTGGGCTACTTTACCCGTCAGACCAGTTGCTGTTTGCCGTTGACGTGCGAAGGGCATTTGCGTATCATGCTCTGAAGGACAATCCGACTCTAAAAAATCCATTGTCTACCCTGGTTAAGTATGCTGTGCCAGCACTGTGTGCTTCAAACCTGCTCAAGTGCAAGGAGATGGATGACACTCACAGAGCTAAGCCCATGGAGCTGATATCTGTTCGCTTTTTGCGGCCCCTGCTGGTGAACTATGCATTCACTGTCAGTGACAAGCATGATGCATTCAAGTACTTCGCGAAAAAGCCCCTGTCAAGAAAATATGCAAAACTGTGAGGCTGCCGCAAAATAGAGGTACTTAAAAATAAATGTTCCTTCTTTTTTCAAAATGTACTCGTATCGCATCAATTGGGTTGATTTTGCAGAATAAAAAGCTGCTACGCATGGCAAGTCAACGTTGGAAATTCATGTATATCTAGTCCAAGCATGTAGGTGCGTGCGTACTCGGCATGTTTTGGTATTCATTCAGCGAAGCGTTCTTCGCTTGCGGCTAGTGCGTGAAAGCTGGCAACCAGATCCGTGAAACACTCGGTAACATAATTCAGCGATTACAGCCCCGATATACTGCGGTTTGAGAGCAGAACATTAAGGATTTATTCTGTTTACTTTTCAGCGCGGAGCCAGAACCACGGCGGCTGCGGCACGTAGCGAACTCCGGCACCCTGTTTAGGCGGCGGCACCTGGTGTCGAGGCACCGCACTCGCGCCGACGGAGTAGTCCCATTGTTCTCTTCCGCTTTTACCGGGCACTGAAAGTTATAAAGGAGGTGTTATGTTTTTGCCGCTCATAAGTTGATCGTGCGGATGGGACAGCACCAGAAGCTACGTTATTCAAAGCTTCTTTCTCGGATCTCTCTCGGCAAGGTCGCAAATTACTTCCTTTGAGCATGGGACGACAGCGCTGGAAGCTACGTTATACAAAGCTTCTTTCTCGACTCTCTCTCGGTATGCCTGTGTAACTGTACACCACTTATCCCCTGGAATGCAAACTACGTCCGTCTCCTCCGCTGCCGGGGGCAAACACACAATGTGAAACGAACCCGCTCTGCCAACCGGCTTGGAATGTTTGTGGTTTAGAGACAAGTCGCCGCTGCCGGGGGCAAATGCACAATGGGATTAAGCGACCCCGTCCTGCCTCCGCTGCCGGGCGCGAGCTCAGTGGGAGTAGGCAACACGCTCTGCCCTGGCGATCGGCTCGAAGTCGCAGCGATGCACGACCCGAACACAAGGAAAGCGGAGAAAGTCAAAGGCCGCTTGCTACCTGCGGGGGCAATAACGTTCCGCGCGTAATCACTTAACTGATAGATCAGTGTGGAGAGAGACATGACGGGAAAGAGTACCAAAACGCCTGTTTTAAACTGTAGAAGCGCTGCTGTAGAGAGTGAGGTCAGCCCAGTAGGGAGTGACTTAATCTGAGTGGAGGAAACAGACTGGATGAGAGAATGTTGAGGCGGACCAGCAGTGGCCACCTCCCCCTTTTCTTTGTTACCGCAAGATACTTAGGACTGGATGGAATCCGTTTCTCTTGAGTCGAGGCTGCAATCACTTAACTGATAGATCACTACGAGTCCGTACGATGCAACTTTTGTCTGGGCCGTAACCACTTGGTGGTCGAACAGTGAGACTAAGTACTTTGTATGTAGTAACAGTGTTCTAGGCTCTAACTTAAGAAAAGTTAAGTAGAAGAGTAAGACGCTGTTGATGTCTGTGTTATCATGAGTGTGCTTCGGCAAGATGTACATAAGACTGTAAATATTTCGCTGTAATATACCTTCAAGTTTTCATTACCTCCAACCTGCCTCCTGCTTCATCGACGCCGATCATCCCCTTGACGGGACTTCAATTCATATCAAGGAGATCAACGAACGAGAAGAAAACTTAACTGGAGGCACTGTCCATAATATATTTTATTCTTCAAGAAACTTCTTGAAGGCGACATGTGCTTTTTTCTGAAGACCTGCAGTTGGCCATGCATCTAGTATTTTCGTGACTGTGAAGGGCCTCCTATCTAAATGTTGCAAACTTCCTCGTAATACTTTTCTTCATGTTTTATACTTCAGGCCCTTCAGAAGCAGGCGACATACATCTTCGTCAGGGTGGCCGCAGGAGCACTCTGTATTAGGCGCACGTTTTATCCTGTGTAGGAAGTGTCGTGTAAAGGCTGTACCAAGCCGTAGAGGGTGTTTCAAATCTATTTTCTCTAGACTCTTATGGGATGCCTAGTTTTTTGCAAGAAATTAATACCTATAAGTATGAACTTTTGGATTTTTCGTCGAACCATTTGTCTTTGGTGACGCTACAGGTTATCTGTCCGAGAAGTAGACGCATTTCAGTGTGTGAATTTAGCACAATTCTCCCTTCATTAGTAGAGAGTTTTAGTACTGTGGAATGGTGCTACGTACGCATCACGCAAGCGCCTTGCGTTACGTGGCGTCGTTTGCCACTAATCGGCTTTTAGTACGCCGTAGTACTCGCGTACGTAACGAACGTGAAGCGTGTTGCGCCACCTGGTAGATCAAAATAGAAGCAGGTGTTGTTGACAGCCAATGTGAGCCAATCCAAGTGTTATAGCCAGATTATGGCCACATTTTAAGCCACAGAGCGGTCGGTGCTTGCCTTCGATGCCGCCATTTTGCAAAACGAAGTCTCGCGCTATCGCGAACTTGTTCGAGAGCGGCGCGATCACCTCATACGTACGCACGCACGCATCTCATGCGTGCGTAAGTAGCGGCTGCGCACGTAATGCGATACGTGCGCGTTGCGGTATGCGCATGCGCATTTTTGCAGAACGTGACGTCCTTACGTACGCAACGCCGCCACGTACGCAGCGTACGCAGTACTAAAACTCTCTATTGTGGGCTCTATATGCCGCGGCGTCCGCTGCAGTGTTTCCCTGGAATGCTGCAGTTACCTTATTATCACTTCAGGCAAACGCCTGGGTGGTCGTTTGAATAAGTCCTGGACAATTCTAATGTAGGCCGAAGGATTAAGTCATTAAGAAGCGTCATTCTGGCGGCTCAATGCTACCCGAGAAAGCGAAGTTTACTTTGGAAATGATGGCCGTGTCAAGCAACAGGCTTGCAGCCACATATGTTTTCAATTTTGAGCGCCCTCTCTTATCAATGGACCACGTTGTCTTCCTGAAAGAGCAGCAGTGGTAACGTCATAGCAAATTACTATGAAACGACTAACCTACGCATGTGCAAGTGTGCTTGGAAGTAAACAACGTGAGAGACGCAGCCATTCCCTAGCATCGGCTGGCGCATCCACACACCGAAAGTGGCAGCAAACTGGCCGAGGGTAAGAGTAGGGAGGGTCTAAGTTGTATTATGACTTGTTTAATACATAGCAGTACTGCTTATCTTGAAAACATTGCTTTAAAAATAGTATGAGCACCGCTTTGCGACAATCGTATTTCTGGGCAAGCCACTGGTACCCAGGCTACACACTTCGTCGCAGCGAAGTGAGGTTGGGGAACACACTCGAAAGCAAGTGTACTTTGCAGTAAGAATTAAGCCCTGAAATTTCCGTGGGGCAGGGCAGCGAGAAACAACAATCCCAGGCCTTACGCGCACCTTTGAAATTAGTTGTTTTGGCAGATTTGTTAGCCTTTTGGCCGGATGTAGAACGAGCTTGCTGGTGGTGACGCATCGTGAAAAGTCGTGGTGCGTAAAAAAAATACGTGGTCTAGAAAGACTACGGGTCGGGGCATCGTCCCGTTACCTTTCTTAGTACTGTTATTTTCGTGCGCCACAAGTCTTCAAAATTTAGTGTCCTTTTTTGTGTCATAGCCAAGCAATAAGCAATGTATAACATTTATTTGCTCCCTTAAGGTGTCACGATAAATGCAGTACTCACCTCAAATAGTTTCCCCAAGGGGCTCGGGGCCACGCAAACTGTTTCGTGGCTGGCTCTTGGTGGAGCACCCAAGAGAGGGCTCTTGGGAATTGGGTCATCGATTCGAGTTTCGTTACCAGTCGGACCTGTCGGCAGAGAATCGCAAGTTCTTGTTTGTCACTGTGTGATATGCAACGCTGTGCTAAAACATTGCACTAAAACAAGTCAATCAAACGAGAAGCTTTATCCAAGTGAGTGCTCTTGGGCAATTCGGTAGACTGGTGTTATGGCAACGCACTCCCTCATAAAACTGCAGATACTTCGACCATGAAAGTAACTACAAGAGTTAATTGATAGATATGTGGGGTTTAA
>WOVY01007725.1:0-27128 GCA_013436015.1 Rhipicephalus annulatus | reverse complement strand
ATCGATGAAGACCGTGAGGCGATCGTGAGCGAAAAGTTACGAGAGGCTACGCCACAAGAACGCGACAAGGCACATAAAACAGCATCGCAGTTCTCTCTATCGGTTCACTCAAGAGCTTCCTCGCGATCACGACGATCGGGCCTCTCCACGATTAGCCTGGCTGCTGTGCAGGCCCGCGCGCATGCAGAGGCCGTCAAAGTAAGAGCTCAGTTTGGTCGTAAAGAGGCCGCAATGCGCTTAGAAAAGGCAAGAATTGAGGCCGAGCTTGAGGTACTACAACATGAAAAAGAGGCAGCTGCTGCAGACGCTCAGGCAAGTGAACTCGAGGCAGCTGTGGAACGGGATGGCGGGGAGTGTGTGCGCCCACACCCACCTTTAGACCGGACACTACGGGTTTCCAGCTACATCACTGAGCAAGCCGCCATACGTGATGCCGAGCTTGCGTCTCTTCGGGCGCCTGTTGTTCATCCGAGAAGCCAGAGCTTGAAGCATGCCAAAGTAACCAACCACTTCATGGACTTGCGTGACTATCATCAGCCGCCTGCGTACACGCCGGCACCTAACCTGTTCGAGACAACGCGAGAAGAAAACGAGCGTTCCCTGTCTATAGAAGATAGAGCCTTCCTCAATATCATGGATAGGGAATTACACAAAGACAGGTCAAACAACTGGGTTGCCCCTCTGCTTTTCCGCTCACCAAGAAGACGGCTTCCGAATAACCGAGAGCAGGCTCTCTCTCGCCTGTACTCGCTGCGACGTACGTTGCGAAAAAACCCTGAGACAAAAGAGTGCTTCGTGCACTTCAGGAAAGAATATAAAAGAAGGCGACGTCGTGCTCACCCGGGACAAAGAAGCAAATCGCAAACGATTGGCCCATCGACGTTGTCACCCAAAGCCTGCCCAGTGCGGACGGAATGGTGTGCAAGGTGGAGGTGAAGGTTGCAAGGAATGGTGCAATAAGGAAACTCTGCCGACCGATATCGGAAGTGGCGCCCTTGTTTTCGCCATCAACAAACTGTGGCGTCTAACAAGCAGACACCAGACGGGGAGTGTGCCGTCCCCTCTCGAAGAGAGCGGCCAGGAGCCGTGTTTGTCTTTCAAGTGCCGCCAAAGGAAGTCGGGAGAGACGCTTAATCCCTTAATAGGGGCGACTTCCACGTCTTGAAACCCCTTTTCCCTTTGTTATGGCCACTTTAAACGGGCGCCGCAAACGACCTTCAGAGCGTCATTTGTCATCTTCTCTGTCAGCTCACGGAGAGAGTGAAAACACCGGTTGTCGACGGAAGAAGAAATGCCAAGCGGCGGGCAGACTCACCCTACCTGCCCGAGCAACAGCACCGCTTTTTTACGGGGGGACTTACTGAGTGCTTGTGAATGTTTGTTGAAATGTGACCCCAATTCCTGTAAATTAAAGTTACTTTTGTTTAAATGTTCACGAGTGTTCGACCGTTAACTGGCTGGATAGCGGACGCTTTGACCCGTCAAATGCGAGCTGTGAGACCAGCATAATGACCCTTGCCCGTATTTTCATGAAATGTGAATGGTTTGTAAACGAATATTTGCGTTCTTCTGTGATACAGCGAGTAGCAACTGATCAAGAACTCATTCGCAGAAAAACCCGGCCGAGATCAATCATAGGTGTTAGTTCACAAGGGCGGTAATACGAGGCACTTGGTTATTCATGATCGCAAAAAAAAACAGCGCCAAAGTGATGTACGTTTGACAGAGATCGTTGGCCCTTTTGCACTCGTCTGATTTTTAAAGCTATTTTTCTACGATTACAGGTGTAACACGAGCGCATTTTCCACCATCTCTCGTTTTCAGTGAGATACGGCTGGGCCAATATCCTATTGTGAGATAATGAGTCATTCAGTAAACCTCATGATCTCCCAACCACGCTGAAACCTCGGGAGAGATGTTAGGCAAAACTAAAACTAAAGAACGCGGAAGCTCGACACGGAGAAGCACTTATGAGCTTTCAGGAACGAAACGTTTTCATCACTCGCCGTAACCCATCGCAGCTGCAAAGTTCCTCTCAGTTGAATCGTCGACGTCAAACGTAGCTTCGGCGATTTCAAACGCATCGTCTTCCCTCCAGTCTCGCGCACAGTCCACTATACTAAAACTGCGTCAACCTTTCTTTTAACCGGCGCTTTGGATCAAAATATAAGCGCGCGTCCGAAGTCACGCGCAACGAAGATGACGCGGAAAAGAACGCTACGGGGGCGCGTTCACGAGCGCCTGTGTCGTGCGTCCCTTCTCGGACGTCGAAGCAGACGCGTTATCTTGCGCACGAGTCTGTAACGCCTGTGCGCTTGTCTGTGTGTAGTACGCGCGCGTGCGCATTCTGTCAGTGATCGAAGCAGCGCGCGCTGTCGGCAGCCGTCGCCCGTTGTTCCTCCCCGCTGAGATCTTATGGTGAAACCTTGAGATCGACGCCGCGGCGTCGTCAAACGGAGGCGCCCTTACCCTGTCGCCCGACTGGGGATCATGGACGGCGGCTGACTTCATGTGTCTTGTTGCAGCAGATGGGATATCGTCTTGTGCGCTCACTGTCCATCCGTTCGAACCTTCGCCGTAGTTGATTCCTTTTCCCTGTGCCTTCGCTTCTTTATTTGTTGACGCGTGCCAGAACGGAATCTGTCTCGCAGCAAGCGAGATAGAACGGGGCAACGGACCCGATGCGTCAGCTGCAACGTTTGGACGCACGTCCTCAGCGGAGGTTGCCGGTGATGACCGAGGGGTCGAGAGTGATTCTGTGCGGACGATGTAATCGACCGGCCCGGCTGTGTTTATGCGCGAGCCGCACGTCGTTGCTGTCTGAATAAATTTGACAATGCCCGAAGGAACATCATGAGCCTGAGATACTGAAGTCAATCAACGAGTATACCGGCGATCGGTCAACTTTGTTGATTCGCCTTGGCGGAAATGCAGATTATGACGGAGGCAAAGCGGAAATGCGCCCTTACGACTAGAATACAAGCCGGCTGGAAAGAATGTAAAGGCATCTTGGGACCTGACCCATACGCAAAGATAGTGCCAGCTTGATTTTGTCGCAATAGCTAGCCCTGACTTTTTAGAGCATCAGCGCTCAAGAAACACGTTTGAACTCGTATAAATTGAATCTGAAGGAAATCACAAAACCGTTTCACATAGAGGGTTGATCGAGACGAGAAACAGCGTGGGCAACGGGAGAACAAGCGTGGACTTACAGCCCAACATTTATTATGAATACAAGAGATTCAGGGGACCACAGAAAGATGTGAAGCAGAGGACAACAGTGACAAGTTATCAGATAAGAATCTTGTGTGGCAAACTGAACAATGAAAAGCCATCATTCGTCGGAAATATATGCAAATTCGTCGGTGAGGAGCGCTATCAAAGGCACACTCACGCACATATTACCTTGTTTAATAGGTCTCACACATACGTCTTAGAAATTTGCATTGATTAAATATAGCATGAAAACCGTATATGGAGCTACACGCATAGCTAGGCGGCTGTCAATAGAGCTCTTTATTAGATTGCAGTGTTCTCTAATGTGGTCATTGACACGCCGGCCACTTTGGCCGATGTCGTGTGCATTGCATTCTGTAATTATCCATGAGTGTGTATATGCTCCCTTGTACTGGAATAAAGCTTTGGCTGTAAGTAAGAGGTTGGTCTATCTCTGTGATGTCCTATAGTTCACGCTGTTTCTCGTATGGACCAGCACCAACTGGCTCAAATAGGAGCTTTACTGTAAATAGGGTGTTTTTAACAGCGAAGCTGTTCACAACAGCCGTAAAGTGTCGGCCTCGCCAAAAAAACTATCGTTATCGTGAATGGGTACGCACCGAATAATTCAGGCAAATCTCACAACTCACCGTTTCGACAGAACCTGTAATAGCCATGATAGATGATAGAACGAATAACGGGAGAGAGAACAAAAATAAAATAAAGGGAGAAGCGAACAGGGAGACTCTTACCATCATATAGAGAAAGAGAAATATTTTTGGCGAACATAATTCTTCCCGATGCGAGATTCGAACACCATGACCCGAAAGTGAGCATCATAACCACTCGGCAATCCGGGAATGCTAGCATAGCATAGAGTAAGTAGCCTTATATAGTTCAGTATATAGCCAGGGCACGGGACAGTGAAGTTAGTTCGAGGAGGAGAGAAGTGGTGATGAAGAGGAGGGAAAGAAGTGTCAGAGTCAGTAAAGCGTAGCACAGAAAGAACGAGAAGAAGAGAAATAGAGAGAAATAAATACAGGCAGAAAAAGGAAGTGTGACAGAAAAAAAGACCAAGGAAAGTGAACGAAGAGGTAAGAGAAAGAGAGGAACAACAGAAAAAAAATGGCCCCGTATCTGCATGTTTCACTGCAAATGTCGTCGAAAGACGATACTCTTGCGTCTGAAGAGAGTTAACAAAACGTTTATTTGATGTTCTGCGCAAGAAAATCGGTGAATGGTTTTCTGGAGGCGTTCCATCAGAGTGCCTCGAGCATGCAGTGGAGGGGAACGAGCGCATCGAGTCACGTCACACGTGAGACATAAGCGCAATCTGGAGCTATCTGACACATAAGCGCGCGGCGTGCGTGGCCGTCTTGGAGGCGATAAGGCGTAGAACGCAAGGTGACGGGTAGGTGCCGCCACCGTGTCGTCTTAGGAAAGCGTTGGAAATACTTGCTTTTTTGAGCATCGTGTTGCACTTTCAGCGCAGCGTGATAAACGCTACTATCCATAGAATTACTTATGTGTGCCTCCTCTAGTATAAAGCCACAGATAGAAAATATTGACGTGTTGTTATGGTGCCTCAGATATGCGCAATATTTGCTTTAGAATTTACATTAGCAGAACTATATGAACACCAAAACTTGAGCAATATTTGTGGGCGGTGCAGATGAAGTCCGCCAGTCGGAGTATCGTTTGGTGTCGTTTAGAGTAACGTTAATGGCTTCGAGACAAATTTCAAATGTAGACGTATTAGCGGGACGGCTTAGTGCTCTCCCATAGTTGAGTACGAAGTACTCGAAATCGTTAAACTTTTTTTTCTAAACAGTTGAAGAGATTTTGGATTCAGGTACACAAGACAGCTCTCCCATAGTAGAGCACCTAGTCCTCTAAATCGTTAACAACTTTTTTCTGAACACAGGTAAATTCATTGAACATATCTGCGAAGCTAAGCGTTTACTAAAAACTTCTATGTGTTCGCACCCACGGGACTGCTTTATGCTCTCCCATAATAGAGTGCCAAGTGCTCTAAATAGTTTTCTACACTTTTTCTACACACACATACTCCACTTCAAGTTGTAAAAAACTATGTCTACTTAGGGCAGGTGATAACTGCGGAGCCGAACCACGAGATTGAAGTAACTAGAAGAATAAGATTGGGGTGGAGCACATTTGGCAAGCACTTTCAAATTATGACAGGTAGATTGCCACTATCCTTCAAGAGGAAGGTATATAACAGCTGTATCTTGCCGGTACTTAGCTACGGAGTAGAAACCTGGAGTCTTACAAAGAGAGTTCTGCTTAAATTGAGGACGACACAGCGAGCAATGGAAAGAAAAAATGGTAGGTGTAACCTTAAGAGACAAGAACAGAGCAGAGTGGATTAGGGACAAACGGGGGTTAAGGATATCATAGTTGAAATCAAGAAGAGCAAATAGACATGGGCCGGGCATGTAGCGCGTAGACAGGATAACCACTGGTCATTAAGGGTAACTAACTGGATCGCCAGAGAAAGCAAGCACGTTAGGGGGAGACAGAAGGTTAGGTGGGCAGATGAGATTAAGAAGTTTGCGGGTATAAATTGGCAGCAGCAAGCACAGGACCGGGTTAACTGGCGGAACATTGGAGAGGCCTTTGTCCTGCAGTAAACGTAGTCAGGCTGATGATGATGATGATGATGATTATGAAGGGCAGACGAACAGACAATGTACAGACAGACAGACAGACAAAAATTTTTGCGTCGGAAGTCCCCAAGAAAGACTATCGTCTTTAAAAAAGAACAAGCAAGCATGCCGCGCCCAGCGACGGAGACATCCCGCGCATCCTTCGCACCTTCGCAACCATGTGCCTGATTCCGTTAAAAGAATCGTGGGGCGTCCTAAGAAAGCACGCATTATTGAAGAAGAAGCCGCGCATCTCGAAACTAGACTTGTCAGTCGGCGGAAAGTATACGAACAATAACAAGCCCTGACCAATAGCTGTCCCGAGCTTTGCGCGACTTAGTGAAAACATTAATATTTTTTAGACGATGCTGCATACTTTTATTAAAATTTCTATGACAGTCACGTTACAGTCGTTTCAGCACGCGTACCCTATGTCGTCGGGAAAATACTATCCATGTATCTTACTCGAAAGGGCGTCTGGCAGCAATGTTCTAGGTGTTCAAGTTTCTATGTGGCAAAACCTGGAACATGTCGGTAGACTCTGTCAGCGGCACTCGAGTTCGCACAGCTGAATTCTCCGGCAGCGTCTCCTTCTCCGGCAGCGTCTCGGTGCTTGCACGGGAAACGCTGCACTGCGTTAACGTGGACTCCGAGCCCTGAGCGCGTCCACTCGGCGCGGTTGCCCATTGGTTCAACGAACATTCAAAAAGCAAAACCGAACCTTCGAGCCGGGACCGCATAGCAACGCATCGCCAGAGAGAGGAGAACGAGCCGAGATTCGAGCCGGGACCGCAGAGCAACGCATCGCAGAGCGAGCCGAGGCGCGAGTGGCGTCGGACGTAGCCGATCGAGCTCCTGCACCGAGTCCAGTTTCCTTATACATGTAACCACTGCCGATTCACCTGTAACTTAGCACAATACAGTTTTTCTTAAAATTTGAACCTTGCCTTGACTACATTCATTCGGACATCGCTGACATGGCGCAGCCGACAGGATGTGAATCGACCGAGCTGCATGCGGAGGAGGAAACGACGCCACGAGAAGGAGCGACCGCCACGCCGTACATTGTCTCGGGACTCCGAAATGACCATCGTCTAAAGCGTGTTCACGGCCCTCGACCTCAGCACGATGGCCAATGCAACGAAAAAGCAACTCGTCGACGAGCTGAGAGCACGAGGTCTACGGTGCTCCGGACGAAAGGACGAGCTCATCGCAAGAATCATCCGCGACAACATCACTCGCCAAGTCCTAGAGCCGACGGACTCGTCAACGAAGGACCAGGCTGCCTACGACGACGACAGGCAGGCGCACCTAGAGACACTGTCCGCCGACAACGCGAGGCTTTGCGCTGAACTGAGCAGCCTGCGAGCCCAGCTTAAACGTGCGACCACGAGTGAACGTGAGACATTGCACGAAGCCCATCAGAACGCTTCACTGCCAACGGAACGGGTGACGACTCCAACCCTCGGGCTGCGCCATTCCGTCCCTGCTGGCATAACGATGTCCTCGGGTTCGACGCGGCCACCGTCACTGAACGACGGCACCAACCAAGACGCGGCACGCCCCGCCGCGCCAACCGTTTCAACGCACGAGGGAGAACCTTCCATGGCGCAGATCCTCGCCGCGCTCGTGAACACACAAGCCCTGCTCGCCAACACGCTGTCGAGAGGTCCACCGACGACGAGCCCGATCCAGATTCATTCCACAAGCGACACGTCATCCTCAATCCCCTTGTTCGATGGGACGCCGCAACAAAGTGCTCACGAATGGATTACACAAGTGGAGAGAATCGCAGCGCTCGCCCACTGGACGCCATCGCTGATGTTGGTGACAGCAGCAAGCCGCTTGACGGGATCTGCCAAGGATTGGCACAGCGCCTACGGCTGACAGTATGACACCTGGGAGCATAGGAAGGAAGCGCTCATTCTCCGATTCCAACGAAAGCTGACAATGCAGGAGTTCCTCGAACATCAGGACGAAGCGACGCCTTCAGAGCCACGAGACCATTGTCGAGTACATGTACTCGAAGAATGCCATTTTGAACAGGGCGCCGTACCGTTTAGCAGAGGAAGAACGTATTTCCCTCATTCTCAGCGACATCGAGGACGACACATGGGCCAACCCAATCGCAGCGCAGCTATGTGGCACAGTAACCGAACTCATTGACAGAGCGGCTTTGCTCGACGCGAGGCGTCGCACGACCGTGTGTGCCGAGAACGACAAGAAACCGTCATTGTCTACAGCGAGCCGTGGTCAGGGTTCGAACCAGCGGGTGCCAGCCAGCAGCTCTGCCAACTTGCCGAAGGCCAACCCGCGCAGCGATTTCTCGGGAGCTCCACACCCGCGTCACATCTCTGCTCGTTCGTGCTTCAACTGCGGCGACATCGGTCACCTGTCCCGTGATTGTAGAAAGCCGACAACGCCAGCAACGATCAGAGCGGACGAGAAACGAGCGAAGAGGGACAATTGCAGCCCCGAAACAGGGACTACGTCACGTAGGTAAGCGAACTGTTTTTTGCATTCGTCGGGCGGCACATTACCAATAGTGTCCGGTACTGCTAACAACCGACCCTTCCGCGTGTGCATTGACAGTGGCGCCAACTTATCCATCATGAGTGCCAATGCCTTGACGGACGACATTCCCACGCACGCATGGGTACCGCGCGAGAACATTGAAGTTATCAACCGCAGCATATGCCCAACTCTCGCTGCAACGCTTGATGTGACACTTGGCACCACGAATGTGCGACTCGAAGACGTCGTGGTAACGGAACTGCCCAGCGGCATTGACCTGATTCTGGGATCAGACTGGCGACGAGTCGCGAACGTCGACGTAACGTTTCCCACGTCAAACGATGTGACTATCGTTCCAGTCGAGCCCTCCGGAAAATTTTCATCGTCCCAAGTGCCACCCCCCCGAAACAAGGCACACCACACCGCACCGGGGAAATGCTTATTGCGACGTTCTGCCGGCAATCGGTCGAGAGTGTTTCCAAAGACGTAAGGTACGTGCGTCTCAACACGAAATGTCCCGCACCCGACGAAGACTTCACGAGTCTAGTCGAAGACGCCACACGGAAGATAACGAAGGATGCCACCGAGGCAGAGAGGGAACAACTTCACGCAATTTTGTTAAGGCATCACCAAGCGTTCACTTCCAAAGGCGGACCCTTTGAGCGTGTGTCCTCACACCGAACACAGCATCGAACTCAGAGACAATATACCAGTGTCATCGAGGCCGTACAGGTGCTCAACGGCTGATCGCAAGTTTCATCCGAGAACAGGTGCATGACTACCTCTCCAAGGGCATCATAAGGCCGAGCGAAAGCGAGTATGGTGCCCCAACGATAGTCGTCGACCAACCGCACCACCCGACGACTCCACGAAGAATGGTACACGACTATCGCAAGCTCAACGAGAAAACCATCAACCCTTCTTATCCAATGCCTGTCATGGAAGACGTTATTGACGATGTCATGCGCGACGGATCGGCTTACTTCACTGTGTTGGACGTGAAGACGGCATTTCTGACTATACGAATGAAGCCGGACGACGTACACAAGACCGCATTCGTCACTTCAGCCGGAAAGTACGAATACCTTCGAATGGCCTTTGGGTTTTGCAAAGCCCCTCAGGACCATGCAAAGAGTCATGCGTCGCACGTTCGATGGCTTACCTAGGACAGCTACGTACATGGACGATGTCGGTCAGGGAGCCACAACAGTGAGGGAGGCTTTGGATTTGCTGAACGTAGCACTCAGGAGAGTCGTGATCAACGGCTTGAAGATGGATCTCCGGAAATGCCAGTTGATTGAAGACAAAGTATCTTTCCTGGGTTACCGTGATCTTCGCCGAAGGACGAACACTGGACGAATCCAGAGTTGCCGCTGTCGAGAAGTTCGAGCCACATCGAAACGCAAAGAAGCTGTACTCCTTCCTGCAGTTCGCTCATCACTACCGAAAGTTCATACCGGAGTTTGCAAAGGTCACGCACAAGCTACGGTACCTTCTGGCGAAGGACGTTCCTTTCGAATGGACTGATGCTCATGAAGCAACCGTCAACGCCATAAAACACGCCTTGAAGAACCCGCCGATTTTGGCGAGCTTCCGCCCAGACTGCCCGACTAACGTTCACGTCGACGCTTCGCAAACCGGGCTGGGCGCGGTGCTTGCTCAAACTCAAGACGGAAAGGAGCGAATCATAGAGTACGCAAGCAGATCACTAAACGAGCACGATCGTGGTCTACACTCTAATATGCTCGAGTGCATGGCGCTCCACTGGGCGATCACTGAGAAGTTTTCGGTCTACCTGAGAGCAGGCCCTCGTTTTACAGTGTTCACGGACAACTTCAGCTTGTCATACCTTGTCCAGAAGGGAGCCAGCAACCGCAGATTTGCGAGGTGGACGCTCGACTTAGCAGAGTACACCTTCGACGTCAAGAACAAGCCAGGATGCCAGAACTCCGCTGCTGACGCACTCTCGAGGCAGTCGGAATCTGCAGAGGCTTTCGACCAGGGCGTTTGGACCCGAGCCCTCCACTGCTACGCAGTAGTGGTCGGCAAACACAGTCACCTACGCGAGTTTCAGGAGAGGGATACTGACTGCAAAAGATTTCGGGAAGAGGCCAAGCACAAATTTTCAGACTACGAGATCGAAAACGACATACTGGTGAAGAAATCTCTCGAGAGAGGACGGGTCCGTCGGAGGGTGATCATTCCCGCTGCCCTCCGAAGCAGTGTGATGATCGTTTTCCACGACAACAACGGCCACCTAGGCGTCGAGAAGACAAGAGACCTGATCCAGCGAAAGTACTGGTGGCCATCGATGAGAAAAGACATACGCGAGTATGTTGACTCCTGCCACACGTGCCAGACTATCAACGCCCCGCACGACACGGAATGAAGGTTGCCTCATCTCACGCGATATTCCTACTGAGCCGAACGCGGTGATATCCCTGAATCACATGGGTCCGCTAAACGAGAAGGGAGACCACATCCTCGTGTTTATCGACCACGCCACGAGATACATGGACGCCGTGACCGTACCGAGCACTTCGTCGACGCATTACCTTGACTTCATGACAAACCGGTGGATTCCGCGATTTGGAGTTCCCAGCGCCATTATTACGGACCAAGCCAAGGGATTCGTGAACAAGAAAACCAACCAATTCCATCACAGACTGGGAATCGCTCATCAGAACTCCCCACCGTACTGGCCACCATCAAACGGACTGATTAAGCGAATGGTAGGAACATTGAAACAAGTGCTAAGCAAAATACTAAACAACAAGGACAAATGGCAGAAGGAACTACCCCGAGCAACGCTAGCAATCAACGCCATGAAGCATCGTCACAGTGGCCACAGCCCATTTCGACTCATGCACGGATATGACCCAAAACTGCCAGGAGAGCTCAACCTCGCCCCAGTCGAGGGCGACATCGACGAGTCTCATACACTGCACGACTTGGCAAGGGGACGTGCGGAGACAAGAGAGAGGCTACTGCAGAGTCGGCGCAAAACAACGGTCCGATACGACAAGAAGCGGCGAACTCCGAGATTCATAACGGGGGACCTCGTCCTGCTTGAGTTGAGCGCTCGAGGCACATTAGATCCTCGCTATGAAGGTCCGTTCGAGATAACGGCCCTCGTCGGAGGAAACAGGGCCGAGATCCAAAGAGAACCACACACACCGGGCATGATCAACCAAAAAATCGTCAACGTGGAGCGGCTTCGTAGATATAAGGAGCCGCTCCTAGAAGTTACGGAACCATCACCATCTAAACGACACGCACGCCTGAGGACAGGCGCAATTTCCGGGAGGACCGTGTCAGCGGCACTCGAGTTCGCACAGCTGAATTCTCCGGCAGCGTCTCCTTCTCCGGTAGCGTCTCCGTGCTTGCACGGGAAACGCTGCACTGCGTTAACGTGGACTCCGAGCCCTGAGCGCGTCCACTCGGCGCGGTTGCCCATTGGTTCAACGAACATTCAAAAAAAATTGCCCGCAGCTTCCCTCGGGGGAACACTGAGGAGGATGTGGAGCATATAATTGGTTAACGGGGTGTTAAAGTGCGACTTACTTGGGTCGATGGCTAAATTGGTTAACGTGGTTGTAAAATGGGGTGTTAAATTGCGATTTACTGGGTCGATGGCTAAATTGGTTAACGTGGTTGTAGGAGGGGGTGCTAAATGAGTGAACACGTACACACGTATGCGAAAGGGCGGCGCTGGTCGAAGGGACGTCGATCATTGTGTTTGTGGATTCGTTGGAATTCATTTCACCGCGACCTTGGACGTCGACGCGCCGTACAAACCAACCGACGAGCGGCAACTGAGCGAGCGAGCGCCGACCTTGAGTATATATACAGCGCGACGGCGCATGCACTGTCAGCTGTCGAATGTTCGAGAAGGGGGAGAAGCGCAACGGCGCATGCGCGCGCGTCAGCTGCCGATGTTCTCGAAGCGCGACGGCGCATGCGCGCGCGTCAGCTGCCGATGTTCTCGAAGCGTGACGGCGCATGCGCGCTACATTATACAGCTAGCGAATGTTCGTGAAGAGGAGAAACGCACGCGGTGTGTAGAGGAGGAAGGGTGCACAGATGGTGGAGGAGTGAAGCGCGCGCGGTGTGTAGAGGAGGAAGGGATGCACAGATGGTGGAAGAAGGAGGAGGAAGCTTGCGGACGGCGACGCACTACAAGCCTCGAGTATTAGATGCTCCACATCTAAAACAAAACCGAACCTTCGAGCCGGGACCGCATAGCAACGCATCGCCAGAGAGAGGAGAACGAGCCGAGATTCGAGCCGGGACCGCAGAGCAACGCATCGCAGAGCGAGCCGAGGCGCGAGTGGCGTCGGACGTAGCCGATCGAGTTCCTGCACCGAGTCCAGTTTCCTTATACATGTAACCACTGCCGATTCACCTGTAACTTAGCACAATACAGTTTTTGTTAAAATTTGAACCTTGCCTTGACTACATTCATTCGGACATCGCTGACAACTCTTTGCTGAAACTGTAGAAATCACTGCTTCTTGTTATTTTTATTTAGATATAGTCTGCCCATACTGACTGATACTTGCAAGAATAATACTCGCACTCTGCACAAACTCGGGCTCTCAGAGTCTGCCTTGGCATGCCGACACGCGCGCCGACTGAAGCGACTATTTCTATTGCATGGGATCATATAGTACATACGCACATGGCGGTGGAAGCCTTGAGGGCCCGTCTAAGGCATTTTCCCGGACTCATTGTCATCACCTCAAAACACAGCCTTCACGGATACTACGGGCGTCGTATTGTGCAATGATTTCTAACAATGTCGACCACCTTCCATTTGGCTTCGACACCGTATCCAAGTCAGTGATACCACCGTGGCACTTCGTTCGACTTGAAGTCAACTTCACCATACCTGGAATTAAAAAGAAAACTGAGCTCTCATCACCAGTGCTAAAACAGCTATCCCCGATGCTGTTGCATCAAAACCACACCAGTTACGTACATGTTTGTACTGATGTATCAACCACTCTACAGTGTTCGTCTGGAGCAGTGGTTGTTCCAGCGAAAGATAATACCATCAGTTTCAAGACAGACCACCCCACGTCCTCGACGACTGCAGAACTTGCCGCTCTTAGCGCTGCACTTGACGTAGTCAACTGCGAACAGCCTCAACGATGGTCAGTCTTCAGTGTTTCAAAGGCAGCTCTGCAATCTTTACAATAAGCTCTTAAGGTACTCAGCTGCTGACCCGCAGGTCGCGGGATCAAATCCAGGCTGCGGCGGCTGCATTTCCGATGGAGGCGGAAGTGTTGTAGGCCCGTGTGATCAGATTTGGGCGCACGTTAAGGAAGCCCAGGTGGTCGAAATTTCCGGAGCCCTCCACTACGGCGTCTCTCATAATCATATGGTGGTTTTGGGACGTTAATTTTCACATATCAATCAATCAACAATCAGCTCTGCGGCACGAACCATATACGAGCAGCTGAACGTTCAGGTTTGGCATGTCTTCCATAGTGCGTTTGAGAAAGGTCACCACGTCACATTTCAGTGTCTGCCAAGCCACTGCGGCGTGATAGGCAATGAACACGCTGAGATTGCTGCTCGATCAGTGCTTCAAGGCAACAGGCTTGAGACAATACCGCTATCAATGACCGATGCTGCCAACCAACTTTGAGTGGCTGCAAGAGAAACTACTTTCTCCACTTGAAATACAAGTCTCCTGCGCAGCCAACACCATTAAGCCCGAACACTTTACGTCTACAGACGCCCACTGGACTACGCTGAAATGATGCCCCTATACTTTGCCGTTTATAACTAAGAGTGGCTTTCACGAATATTCTCATTACGTATCGAAATGACTGACAGCCCTTTCTGCGACAACTGTGGTAGCAAGGAGATACAGCACATCTTCTGTGACTGTCCTCGGTGTATACAATGTGCAGAGAAAATCAGTTGCAGTCATGATAGCTTGCATAGATCGCAGTCCGATGACGGTGGAAACAATTTTGGAATGTTCTCCTGAGAGGTCATCGCGGGTGAATGAGATGAAAGCAGTTCTCAACTTCATGAAGACGACAGACTTTCACCGGTGGTTATAGCCTAAAAGTTGTATGGCGACTGTGAAGTGCAACTTCGTAGGCATGTGCTCTCTCTCTCCATCTTTAAAACTCTGGCATCCCTGTACGCAGCGTAGGGTAGCATACCGGTCCTTTTAGACAGGTTAACATCTTGGCTATAATATCTGTACTTCACTACAATTTTGGCCGTTACTTTTTTTGATATTTCTGTGCGTGGTATCTCTAGCGTTTGTGTATGCTGATCGAATAAATTTACCTTAGACAGATGGCTCCACATATATATATATATATATATATATATATATATATATATATATATATATATATATATATATATATATGTGTGTGTGTGTGTGTGTGTGTGTGTGTGTGTGTGATAATTTCTAATGCGAAGGTGCTGTCTAATCTCGATGATATGTTTTTTGGTATTCTTTGTATGCTTGTGCAAGTGTGTATGTATATAGTGATTTGCGAATAGAGCTTAGTTGGAAGTTAGTGCTGTGTCTTCTTGTGTCGATCTGCTCAGCCATTTCCTCTTGATTGTAATGCGCTATAACAGTTCAAGTACAACCATTCAATACCCCCAAACTTCACTTGTGGTCTTAATACACCATCTCTATTCCACTTATTCTTCCTATTCCAGTTGTATATACACGTACACAGTCCCTGTTTTGCTGCAAGTGAATTTTTTGGAGCTCTGTATATAAGTGCAGAGCAAATTAGTGTTTTAGTGTAGCTGTGCTTTAACGACACGGTACACCACGGCATGACTAGTTTGAACTTTTCTGTTGTGAGCACATACGAATAAACGGAATCGGTTATTGAAATGAGACAGTTCGCAAGCACCATTTTCATTTCAACAGTGCTTAATATTATGTGTTGTGTTACGTCCAAAAACCACCGCATGATTATGAGAGACGCCGTAGCGGAGGACTACAGAAATTTCGATAATCTGGTGTTTTTTATTGGGCACAGATATCGCACAGTACACGGGATTTTACCGTTTCGACCTCCCCTCCCCCCCCCCCCCCCGAAAGACAACTGCTGCGGCCGGTGTCAGACCCGCAGCTTCTGGGCCAACAGTCGAGCACCCTAGCCACTAATCCGCCGAGGTGGATAACAAGTACTTTCGAGAAACAGCTAAGGCTGCTATAATTTAGTGCCACGCAAAGCATTTTCCGCAGAAAGAGAAGGGGGAGGCCAGGGCTATAGGCAGTACGAACAGTGCACAATACAATACTTTTGTATGTTAATCATATGGTGGTTTCGGGACGTTAAACCTAACATATCAAATCATCAACTATTTTGAATGCAACTGTCATTCACAAGCAGTATATATGCAGCACGCGCCATAAGCGCTGACAGAAAATGAACGCCTGATCAGAAAGCTAATTGGAAAAGCGTTTCGCATGTCAATAGTTAATGGCCATTGGAAATGTCCGGCGTTAGCGCAGGCTTACAATTCATCTTACGAACAATTTTATAGTGGAAGATGTTTTCGTGTATACGCGCAATCGACCCGTTAAACCGCACGAAGGATCAGTATTGCTTTCGAATAAGTTACTCGTTGCACTGCCTTCATTCAAATTCAGGAACTAGAATCGCTTATACTGACTGTGTAAACCTTTATTTATCGTCGCACAACTTGTGCTTAGCTCCATGCAATTTACGAGAAGGAAATTGTGTTGGAGCGCGATTTGTCAGCACCATAAAGGCAAGAAACGAAGCACAGTAATCATTCCACGTGAAAAACACAATCAGTGAATTGTAGTCCTATTCATTTGGCCATTTCAAACTTGGTCTGTAACAAATTAAATTGATACACAGCTTGTATAACGCACAACGAGCCACTAAGCGGAATATGATGAGCGTAACATTAACAGACACAAAAGAACAAAGAAGATCGCAGTATGGATTACACAGAAAATGAGGCTCCCGGCTGCGGCAGCTGCATTTTCAGTAGAGGCGAAAATGCTATTGGCCCGTGTGCTCAGATTTGGGTGCACGTGAAAGGTAGTCGAAATTTCCAGCGCCCTCCACTACGGCGTCTATCATAGTCATATGGGGGTTTCGGGACGTTAAACGCTACATACCAATCAATCAAATCAGAAAATGAGGGTATAACTAATATGCTACGTGATCTTAGGAGGCAGTGCGGCTGAGGTCGATAAGTTATGTAATCCTTGATACAGATAACAAGTGATCTCTCAGTGCAAAAAATATTGGTTAAGGGAAACGCAGACGAGGGAGGCAGGTGACTGGGTGGTTCGACGATATCACTAGATTTGCAAACCTATAGAGGGGCCGTTGTGGATTGTTGTGGGAGAGGCCGTCGTTCAGCTATCCACGCAAAAGAGGCCAATCGTGACGATGATAGTCCCCAATGGCTATCAGATTTTCCCGTTCACAATGGAGGCTGGGCTTCTATCAGAGCTTGACTAGCATAGGTTTTCCTTGATGAGGCCCCAGAATGCACGAAACAATTGCCGGTGACGTTTAGGTTTTTTTTTAAACTGGTGGACATGCCTAAAAGCTCGAAAATGCTTAATCGAGTCGTTTGAGGACAATAGGGGGTGGCCTGACGTACCGGCGTAGAAGGTAATCAGCATTGCGGTGGTTGCAGTATGTATAATGAGACATTCAATCCAATTGGAGGGTTCTTACGGAAAGCCAAATATAACGCAACAGATGCGTGTCCATATTCTCTACGCAAACGAAACCTTGTAACCGGGAAAAAATGCGCGGAAAGAAACTGATGTGGTCATATTAGAGACACGCCACATACTAAAACTCCGTCTTGCGAATAAGGCTGCGAAAATTATTGTCCTGGGCCTATATACCATGCCTTAAATTATACTATGTTAGAAAAAAAATGTCACAAAATGTCTGAAGTTACGCGCACTGTCATAGGCTTGCGCACGGGGGTGCACGGGGGGGGGGGGGCGCCCCTCTTGTCCCTTTTTGGGAGGGGGTGCAAAGTCAGCTCTATATATACAGTGACATAATAGAGAGGGGGGCACTGCGACGAAAGTTCACCCCCCCCCCCCTGAAGGGGAAATCCTGCGCACGCCAACGCCCACTATTACTCATCTTCATTTGCTTTCCAACATATTAGTTTTATCAAATACACTAATGCAAACCCACGTTCTGGCCTGCAGACAATTTTGACAGCACAGCCAACGTATACACGGTGCTGCGCTTTGAGCGTAGAGTCACAAAACACAACTTAAGGAAGATAGACATCTTCTGTTGAACAATAAAAGCTGACCCAAGCTCGCAGACACCCGGCTATGCAATAGTTATCGTTGCGGTGTGAAGTTGAGCGTCCGAATAACACACTGAGGCCAGCAGATTCAGATAGAGTAAATATATAGGAAGTTTATTGGAGTCTCCATTGAAGTTGCCTATACTTGCCTAAAACCTTCTTATTGGGCCCGCATCTGCTAAACCAATTCAAGCTAAAAACATGTTCGTGAGAAAATACTTGAAGCAATCGTAAAGCTGTACTATAAGTCAGCCAATAACAAAGGTTCACCCCAAGCACAAAGGTATATTACAGAAGAGCTTTTGTGAATATTCGCGCGTCTTCATTCTTATGTACGTGTTTGTAAAGAAGCTACAGATGTCTCACTAAAGTTACTAGCCAACAATGTGTTTAGAATTCCGTATGATTATTACAGCTCATAACATGGTTGACTGACCCGCGCTGTTAGTTTCAGCGACAAGTTCAGTTGCAGGTTCGCTTACTAATACCGAAAACGCAAACTTTTTTGAATGCCTGGATTACCCTGAGCAGGCGCCTCCCCAGACGTGACCATTCGTGAAATATGCGCGTTACATCTGACCTGTTTATGTAATGACATAACTTCACTGTGTTGTGCTTTACTCCACTAGGTTCTGCTTTGGCAGAAACGTTTTTGTTTATTCCTTGTGGAACGGGGTTTATTGGCACAAGTAGCACTTGCACGGTAGGTCTATTGACGCGGAAAGCGGGCGGCAGCAACGGACTCAGGAATCACAGCAATCGGGGCAAACGCTCGCGCTTGGCTCCTCCTGCTAAAGGCGTGACCCACTGCGGCACATATTCTTCTTCCTCTCTACAATACCCCGGCGACGAAGACGAGCCATCCTGGCAAGTCAAGGTGACGAGATTAGGAGTGGGTCGTGATATGGGTTGAGACGACTCACGTGGACAGTCTCACGACCAAGGCATCGCCTGTCTGTAGATGGCGTGATCGGCTCGATCACGTATGTGACAGGAGATCGACGTTCGACGACGCGATAAGGACCGTGAAACTTGGGGGCAAACTTAGCGGACAGACCTGGGGAGTGGAAGGGAAGTCGAAGCCAGACAAGCGAGCCCACGGCAAAAGTCTCGACTTGCTGGTCGCGGTCGTGGCGGTCTTTTTCGAATGCTTGCTTGTCCGAGGTGAATGATTGGGCCAACTGACGACACTCTTCAGCGTGGTGCAAAATTTCAGAAAGAGGGCTGAACTCTGAGACGTCGGGACGATACGGCAAAATGGTGTCAAGGGTGGAGCATGGCTCACGCGCATATAGAAGAAAGAAAGGCGAGAAGCCTGTGGTTGACTGCGTCGCGGTGTTGTACGCATAGGTCACAAATGGGAGTATGACATCCCAGTTTGATTGGTCGGAATTGACATACATGGCGAGCATGTCTCCTAGCGTTCGGTTGAAGCGCTCAGTTAGACCGTTGGTCTGCGGGTGGTAGGCTGTAGAGGTGCGGTGCACCGTGCGGCATGCCCGAAGGAGCTGTTGTACAACTTCGGATAAAAAGACACGCCCTCGATCACTTAGTAGTTCACGTGGTGCCCCATGACGCAGTACGAAGCGTCGCAAAACGAAATTGGCTACGTCACGTGCACCTGCCGTAGGTAGTGGAGCTGTTTCAGCATACCTCGTCAGATGGTCGACGGCGACAATAATCCATCGATTTCCAGTGGCAGTGTAAGGAAGGGGACCATATAGATCGATACCAATGCGGTCGAAAGGGCGCGCCGGACACGGTAGAGGCTGTAATAATCCGGGTGAATGGGCAGCTGTCTTTCGTCGTTGGCATAATGAACAAGACTGAATGTATTTTCGTACAAAAGTGTACATACCACGCCAGTAGTAACGCTGGCGGAGCCGCTGATATGTTTTTAACACACCAGCGTGAGCATGTTGTGGGTCGGCATGGAAATACGCACAGACATCAGATCGCATGTGGTGTGGTATAACCAAGAGCCATTTACGACCATCCGCGTGGTAGTTTCTGCGGTATAGTTGCGCATCCCGTATCGCGAAATGTGTGGCTTGTCGGCGAAGAGCGCGTGGGTATGCAGACGTTGAAGAGTCAGAAAGAATGTTAAGGAGAGATGCTATCCATGGGTCTTTCCGCTGTTCAGACGACATGCTTGTGACGGAAATGGGAGCGATGGAGAAGTTGGTGTCCGAATGCAGGTCTGCGGTGGATCTCACTGGTGATCGTGAGAGGGCGTCCGCATCAGAGTGTTTTCGTCCTGAGCGGTAGACGACACGAATGTCGAATTCTTGTAGGCGAAGAGCCCAACGTCCAAGGCTACCTGAAGGATCTTTTAGCGACGCCAACCAACAAAGCGCGTGGTGATCGGTCACAACGTCGAAACTCTGTCCGTACAAGTAAGGACGAAACTTGCTTAACGCCCAAACGATTGCGAGGCATTCTTTTTCAGTTACGGAGTAGTTCATCTCCGCTTTGTGAGTGCGCGGCTTGCGTATGCGACGACGTACTCTGGAATACCGCGGGCTTTCGTTGCGCGAGTACTGCTCCCAGACCAACGCCACTGGCATCTGTGTGCACTTCAGTTGGGGCACTTGGGTCGTAATGGCGTAGAATTGGTGGGGACGTAAGTAGGCGGCGCAGTGTAAGGAAAGCTTCATCGCATGCCGGGGACCAGTTAGAAAGATTAGCTGGACCATTCAGTAGTTGTGTAAGTGGGGCTATTATTGTTGCAAAGTTGTGGACGAAACGACGAAAATACGAGCACAAGCCGATGAAGCTCCTAAGTTCTTTGAGTGAAGTCGGCTTCAGAAAGTCGGCTACGGCTCGAAGTTTGTCTGGGTCGGGGCAAATTCCATCCTTTGACACAACGTGACCAAGTATAGTAAGTTGGCGAGCCCCAAAGCGGCACTTCTTTAGGTTAAGTTGGAGGTTTGCCTTGGTAAGACACTGAAGAATGGTGCGCAGACGGTCGACGTGGGTAGGGAAATCAGGCGAAAATACGATAAAACCATCGAGGTAACATAAGCATATCTGCCATTTAAGGCCGCGTAAAACGCTGTCCATCATTCGCTCAAACGTTGCAGGTGCATTGCACAGACCGAATGGCATAACCATGAATTCGTATAGGCCATCCGGCGTAACGAACGCTGTTTTGGGACGGTCACACTCTGCCATCGGAACCTGCCAGTAACCTGAACGTAAGTCCAGCGAAGAAAAGAATTCGGCACCTTGTAGGCAATCGATAGCGTCGTCGATGCGGGGAAGAGGGTATACGTCTTTTCGTGTAATTTTGTTCAGTCGCCGGTAGTCGACACAAAATCTAATCGAACCGTCTTTTTTTCTTCACTAGCACAACAGGTGAAGACCAGGGGCTAGAAGATGGTTTGATGACACCGCGCTGAAGCATATCATCCACCTGCTCTGCAATTACACTTCGTTCCTTGGGTGATACGCGGTAGGGGCGTTGCCGCAAAGGAGGGTGCGTTCCGGTGTAGATTGTGTGAGCGACGGTGTTAGTTTGACTCAGTGCCTTTGAGGAAGGTCAAACGAATCTCGGAATTCATGCAGAAGGGCTATTAGCTGGTCCCGTTGATCCGAAGGAAGCTTGTTGTCGATGGAACGATTGAAGATATCCGAGGAGTAGTGGAGATGGAGGTGCTGGGTACTTCAACCTGGAACTCCGCAACAGGAAACTACCTGCCATCCCAGAAATGGCTGAAGAAACTACCCAGCACCTCCACCACTCTGGAACGGGGTTTATTGGCACAAGTAGCACTTGCACGGTAGGTCTATTGACGCGGAAAGCGGGCGGCAGCAACGGACTCAGGAATCACAGCAATCGGGGCAAACGCTCGCGCTTGGCTCCTCCTGCTAAAGGCGTGACCCACTGCGGCACATATTCTTCTTCCTCTCTACACTTGCATAATTTTACCCCCGTGCACCTCGCCTATAACTGTGAATGTGTCCATCTTAGAGACAATGTATTTTTGCCATTGTCATGACGCCGAAAGTGACATGAAAATGTTACATGAAAGCGTGGAAGCGTACTTGTCACGGACGGCTATTTTTGGCGACACCGCGTCACGGCAATTAACGGGCGCCGTACTCGCCGACTGACCGTGAGAAACGGCGGCGCATGAAAGGGAGCTGAGAAGTGCGATTTGGGGTGCTCTTCTTAGAACGTCGCCGCCGACAGTTAATCCTTTTGTAACTGTGGCGACGTCTGCAAGGTCGTAGAAGGCCGCGGTATACCCCGAACAAGGATTAGACTACAAGACGCCCGGCTGAGAGCCAAACGTTTGACCGTTCCCACAGGGAAAAGCGTGGGAAACGCTCTGGTGGCCAAGCCGTATGACAACAACCCGACAGGTTGTCACTCTCGCTAGTTGAGGTCCCTCTCCCAATTAAAAAGGGGTGGGGTCAAAATATTTTTGGGGCGGAGTTTCCCATCAATTAAACGTGCATGATTGGACCCAGGTAGAGGTCTCTTGTCCCCAAGGAAGAAAGCGAGGAGACACGAGGGGGATTTAAGCGCAGGATTTTGCCCTGCTAGGCAGACTAGTCGCTGACCAACATGGTGTAGAAACAGATCAACAAGCATCTCTTCTAGAAGTTTTTAGTGTGGCTCTGTATCGGCTGGCCACCTAAACTTAGCCGTTCGTCTAGTTGTGACGCGATATTAACGTCTGCAACGTAGACATCGGGACTTCGCCTCGAGTTAGCTCAACCTGCTCGAAGTCACCTGCCAGCACTAGCCTCCCGGAGCCACCAGCGTTGCAACACCGCCGACATCGCAGTCGTGCCAGAACTCTCTTCGACTTCTCGCATCCGATCGTCGGGGACACAACGCTGCCGGTCATCACACGTATGCCTTCACCTGTTTATATCTTCGAACTTTCTCCTCCGTCGTTCTATTCTTGTTAGTTTGTGTAGTTTGTAATAGTTCTCTCTCGTAAGCTGATTTATTGTTTCTGTTATATAGTTCTTTAATTGTATCAAGTGTCGTTGTATTTTGTTAGTTGTATTGAAGTGTTGTATTAGATCCCATGTGCTGAAGTATCACTAGAGTAAAGTTGTTTTGTTTTCTCACGTCTCTGATCTCTTCACTGTCTCTGCTTGCGTACGGAACGAACCAACCTGCTGTCATTCCCGTCGCCGACTTCGCGCTGGCGACGCTAGAGTGGCAGCTTGTAACACTACTTAATTGCACATAATTTTTCAGAGGCATATATCTTCAGTTTATGACTCCACGCATCGTACAACTTCAAGAAGCTGCTGCGTCTTGAAGTTTTACGATACGTGGAATCATAAACTGAAGATTACAAACTGCAGTGGTTACAAACTACATTAGGGATGCGCTCAAGAGCCGCCAACTTGGCTTGTTAAGTCTGTGGTTTTGTTCCAATCACAATTAAATTAACGGCACTAAAGTTGAACTGTATGCTTGCAAACGGCTGTACTGATGCATATGGCATTTCGTGGTCTTGTTAATTCGATGTCACTTCGCAAAACACTAACAAAACAGTTGTGTCATAGTCCAAGAGGGTGACGACCATGAATCGAACAAGAAATAGCCTAAACCTTATGAAGTAGAATAAACTGGACGATTGTATGGACTTCATAACCCAAATATTCGCACGTGTTCACAATGCTAATTATTCCGTTCCATTACACTGCGGTGACCTGGTATCTTCATTTGCTTCTTGAATGGAGTGATCTAATTCTAAATGGTGTTTGCGTTCCACTAACGAGATTCAAGATCGCTACAAAAACCGAAGAGAAACCAGCTGAAACGTTCGTTTGAGATCACTCCTCACTGTTTCTTTCAACGTGGAAAATGAGTGGTGTGATATCGCTTAACAAGGCGGCAATAGTCAGTGTCTCGAGCAATTTGCACGTCTCCTGCAACAACCTCGCGTAGGGCGACTTAAAGGACAAAAAAAACACAACAACAGAAAACAAGGTACCTGTAGACAGCCGCATGAATGACCATCGCTGAACGGGGCTGACGCGAACCACTTTTCCGAGAAGGAATCACATCTCGCCTGCTTTTCAAAGAGCGCGCGGCGCGCCACTACTTCCGAAATACCCGGAGAAATAAAAAAAGAAGTGGAACATGTCCTCGTCAAGAAAATGACTTTGGCGATGGCCGCGGTACGAATACACTTCTTTCAGTCACCATTTTGTATTTTTCGCCCACCTTTTTCGCCCATCACGAGGTCGTTTGAGCAGCGGCAATCCGTAAGGGAACAAAGGTGCCTGGACATTCCGTTGGAATAAATGCTAAAACGCGTATGCACACGTAGACGCGGGCTTTGAAATGCCACCGAGCAACGGAACCTGGTGGCTTCAGTGAAGTACAGAGAGGCGATGGACGGAAGCAAGGCGGGACGCGTTAGAAAGCAACCCTGCGAACAATTTAGTTGGCCGACCCAAAGGCGTGTTTGACATCCTCCTAAATGGCTTTTTCAACAATCATCTCGAATGAACCGTAAGAAGGCATGAAATGCGTCGAAGCTGTCACTTTGAACAAGTGTTAACGGATATTATGGGAGAGTGCAGCCCACTTTTCTCGCTTAGAAGAAGTTGTTTAATGGCTTTTGGTTCATTGCGAATTGCCATGTTCATGGGTGGGAAGGTGACCTTAGGCTGTATATATTGAATATTGTATACCTCTTCAGTACGCCGGTGTTCGATGGCTTCAGTCAAAAAATGTTTTTGTTCTTTGTTGTTTATTGTCGGATATGACGACGTACAGTCGTCCATAAGCTCAATGAGAACGCTCTGACACGTGAGTTGGACTCGTTTGACCGAGGCCAACATGATGCACTTGGTGCTGATGATGAGATAATACCTCCGATATTTAGATAGTATGTAGGCGTGCAAGGGTAACATCGCGGATAGAACCCAAAGCTACGTGGCCCTAGCGTCAGTCAAACTTTTTCAGGCGACACTTCGAAGCAATCACGTTAAGCTTGCGGACGACGGTACATTAGTTGAAGGACTGCATCCGTCAAATGCGTGCTCCATTTGTTTGTTACGCTGCCACCTGTGCAAAAAAAATCACAGCTTTGCCTCAAAGGCGATGCAATGAATGTCATAACAACGAATTGAAAGGTCATGCGAAGAATGACGAGCAGATCGAAACGTGCCCCGCGTTTCTCACGCACAAATGACGCACAAAACGTACTCACAGATACAGATGAACACAAATAGGCGTCTCCGTTGTTACTTGACTGTGTCTGAAAAGCGCACCCTTTTCGCAAACAAAGACTGTGCAACGAGTGCAGTGACCTTTGTGCGCCCGACTACTGCAACAGAAACGTTCCAGTGAGAGCCCAAGGCATACGATCCTCCATAAGACGAGATAAGGGCGGGGCGTGCGCGTCCACCTTCCCCCTCTCCACAGGGCAAAGTACGCGTGTGAGATGAGAGCACGCGCTTCCGCGTCATGACAATATGGCGACGCGTGCATATTGCACCATCTCGCTGGTAGTGCTGAAAACACGACAGTCCCTCGAAATGGCCTTCGGAAGCGGTAAGTGGTGGATATAAATGGCTCACCGTTTGAACGTTGAAGGAGGTGCTCCTTCGTGGCTCAGTGGTTAACGCCTCGCATTCAGAGGTCGGATGTTCGATCCCGTGCGCCAGAGTCTTTTTCTGAATAGCTTTTCTTCTTGCGTTTTTAAATATATAAATACGTATAGATATACGCTAAATTATGTCAACGCCAGCAGCAAAATACCGCCGAGAGTGTCCATAAAATTGCTCTCGAAACTACAACTTTTACCTTCGGCGTAGGTCTTGTGATAATGGAGCTCGACATCTGACCCCAAGTTTGAATCCCGACTGGGGCATATGCATGAAGGCCAAACGCGATAGGCCTTCGGTTTATGTACGCCTTAAAGAACCCTGAAATGCCGAAATTTCTGGAGTCCTCTGCTACGGCATCCGTACTTATCACAGTTTAGGGATGTAAAATTATAACAATAATCAAACTCAAGTTTCAACTAACACAAGTGTCGTACTTAAAGCAGATGCATCAAATGAACTGCCAAGAAAAAAAAAACAAAGAATTTGTCTGTCAATATTTTTAAATTGATATTCACAGAACCACGAAACCGGGCCAACACATTGCAAGCATTCTTTTTCATACAAGCTACGAAAGACTGGAACAGCCTTCCTCACGCAATATTTGCCATAATTGAACCATTTTTGTTTTCTGAGGCTATTAAAGAGAACCATATGTAATTGTAATAAATAATTCCCTAGAAAGGGTTTTTAAGGAAAAAAAGTCAAGTGAAGTGAAGATACCAGTGGTTCTCCTTCCTCATCTCCATCAATTCGTACCGAAGCGTCCGCCAAAATTCGAAAAAAAAATGTTTTTTTTCTACTTCCATTACAGTGTAAGCATCACCAATATGGGATAATAAAAAGCTAATGTACAGAGGCGCGGAGTTCTTCAAATGGCAGTGAATTTACTGTCTGTCTCTCTCTTTTCGTTTCTCTCTCTTCCCTCTTTCTCATCTTTCTTGTACCTTTCCCTGATTCTCCAGTGTGGGATAGCCAATTGGATGTCTTTCTGGTTAATCTCCCCTGCCATCTCCAATTGTCTGCTTGATTCCCTTTCCTTCTCTACTGTACAGGCATTATGCTGAACCGAAATTCAACTTTACACTCAGTGGTACAGGGTGTTTCAGCTAAAAGCACCAAGCATAAAAATTAAAAATGAGTGCTACGCGTCCTCCAGCTAGCGCAGTATTGTTCTAGCTGTATGTAGCACGTCAGAATATTTTGATCCGCCAAGCACGGTAGTTTAACAAAGACTGGCTAATGAACCTTTTAAATAATGACTCTAGAGAAGATGTTTCAATACAGGACTTGTAGCTGTTATCCAGAAATAAAAAAAGTTTCCAAGTTACGGTAAGGTAACAACGCTGATTAATTTTTTTCAGGGTTTATTCGCGAAATTCAAAAAAATACCACGTGATTGCCGCTCAATGCGTGACGCTTTGAGTGCCCTCAAATGTGAGTTGAACGAATTAGTGAAGGCTTCTCACGCACGAAGGTCGCTTGAACAGGCTATCGGTGGTTACGATGGACATTAAGCGATGGTTGGATGACACAATATAAAAAAGGAGGGCGGGGCGATAGAAAAAAAAACGAAGACAATAACTTTGATAGAAAAGCGGCTGCCACGTGCATTGTGTGTGCACGTGCCACATACAGTTAGTGTGGTTTGCTGTCTTAAATACAAATAGCAAAGAAATAGGAGAGATACTGCAAGCCACAGAAAAGCACGCACGCACCGCAGCATCGGCCTAAATATTGCGCCATTCGTTGTGGAAGTGTGTTTTATTAAGGCAATATGACGGGAACAAAGTTTTAGAACAGTTGAACCTCTTGAAATGT
>WOVY01007724.1:0-20668 GCA_013436015.1 Rhipicephalus annulatus | reverse complement strand
CGCGAGATCGCACTGCAAGTGCTGGCTTCAAACGGATCATCAGAACACGTAACTGAGGAAATAAACTGACATAAACTATTGCCAGCAGTTGAGATAGCTGTAACTCGACGCCTAGTTTATGGACTAAAATGAATTGTATCTCTCGGTCTATGAGGCAATAGGAGTGTATTCGATAGTTACTTAAAACAGTGCTACTAGGCCCCTTTCACATATCTGCTCAAGGTACCTAAAAATGCAGGAAAAATTTTTGTGTGTATGTCTGCAGCATGCTGATCTCAAAGACAATCGCTGTTTTATTTTCTCATTACGCTACAATAGATGGCGTCTTCAACAAAGAAAAATGGCCTTTTATAGACACAAAGTAGTGCTTGATGGTGATCAATATGCTAGTATTCGAACGCTCGACTTACCGATAACACTGTAAGACTTTTTATTAGGATGGCACTGTGACAAAGAAGTTTTGATTTCGTAGAAGAGTGGACTTTGTGCATTCAATTCACATTGCATGGATATGGAGCTTCTAAACACGAGAAAATGTCGGCTAATTCAAGCAGTATTGCGTATTTGATCACGTTCTCTAATTTATTACTTCACAAGTGTGCCTTAAAGTCCAAATATGAGAAGTGTTGGTCAAGTAAAAAAATAGCAGCATAAAACAGGTGATTTTGCATAAAAAAATCTCACAAGGGCCAAATCTTCACAAAATATTTCTCTTTATAAGTACTGTTAAGGGTCGGAAGGAGGAAGGTCGCAGGAGGAATTGCTGATGGCATGCCACCGCTGCCACCAGCTTTTGGGGATGGGGGACTTCTCGGTCTCTTGTGGTAGCGTGGTGTAACCGGGTGGAGGAGACCGAACGCGGACAAGAAGAGGATACGAAAACAAACAGGTTTATGGCACGGTGTACACTTATTTACAGCAAAGAAATGTTAGTGTTTCACAAACCATGAGCGTGGTGGTTGAACCGTTACATGGTTCAGAGCGACGTCCAGCACTCCTGGCGGCGTCGTTTGAAGCCTTGTCAGGCTCCTTTTCTTTAAGTGGAACACCAAACACACACACACAACAGGTGAGGGGGATGAGCATGCACGGTCCACGTGAACGTCCAATACTGAGTTGTGAACACTGCACTGCAAGGTGGTGCCAGCGGGGCTCTTCCCATCGCGTGAGTGCCACTAGTCGAGAGGTCCAAAAATCCCGACAACGTACATCAAATGGTCCGCCGATATGTTCGCTCAATTAGCGGGGCGATTAGTGGCGGCCGCCACCGTCTCTTCCAAGGAAGATGCTGTCTTTGTTGTCCTCTCTCGAACGGTTACGGCGTCGTGGCAACACGACGTCTCATCCTCCGGCTAGCAGGGACAATGCCTGACGAGCATAGGCAGCCGGCCGGTCGGCTACTTGATCGAGGATTAAAAGAGCGCCGCTCCCCCGTCAGCTCTGGCGCCGGTCACAACAGCTTCCCCGTCGCCAGATGAGTCGCCAAGGGCATCAGTCGCCGCTTCTGCTCGAAGAGACGACGAAAAGGTCCGTAGTTCACAAATTCAGGAACTCGCCTTCGCTTGCCACATGGTCTGGGTAATTGCTCAAAATCCCTCGACACGCGTCTGGCAGACTAGGCGCCGAAGATATTGAGAGCCTCCCCAGTAGTTTGCCTTACACACAATGGCGTCCGCCCAGACGAGTTTCCAGGCCAAACTTAAGAGCTCCTCCGCAGCCCGGTAAATCTCGGCTGGCCAGCGCTCCCAACCGCTGGGCACGAAGAGAATGGTGTGGGACAAGGACGATGGCCTGGCTTTGACCCTCCAGCTGCGAACTCGTAAGCAACTTCCAAACCAGCTCACAATGATTGACAACAGCAAGGGGAACCCCACAACACAATACCTAGCCCACAGCCAAGCACATTGGACCCAGCCTAAAACCCTCCAGGCTTCTCAAGAAAAACAAAAAAAAAACCTGTACGCTAAAATTTTGAGACAATTTGGTGCCGCCAAAGTTACAACAATCATGGACGTGGAGATGCTTACCAAAGCTGGAACAAATTGCCGTGGGAGAAAAATACACAAAGGCTCGTACAATTTGGCCCCATATCACCGTAATCCAATTCAAAACTAGCTTTCTCCTACCATCCACCCTACTGAGTTATAACTTACATGTAACTTCATGACTAATTCCATGAAAGACAACTACCTAAATTCACACAAATACAGCCTGAACCTACAAAAGGTAATTGTGCACATTCTTCATTCTCGAATTACATACTTTCAAGGCGTAGTCGAGAGTACTTACTTTTATGACCCCCTGACGCCAAGAAAGCTCTCTCACATCAGATCGAACTGCGTTATTATACATCCGTGAAATGTATTTCTAGCCTCAATGTTCGGTAAAGCGTAACGCTTTTCTCAAAAGATCACCGTGAACTCTGAACGCTCCCTAAAATAAAGAAAAGAAATAACCCTCGCATACTAGCACGCTCATTAAACGGATGTAGCCTCATGCCAGCCCATGTTTTTAAAAGAACGCACAGGACTGTGCTGTGCACCCGAGCACGACATTATACTCTCATTCAAAGAACGGTAGCATACCAATCGCACACCTAACCGTAGGCCATTACCCAGTAACTCAACTAAAAACATTTAAAAATGCTTTAAAAAAATTTAGAAGGGAAAAAGCTACTGCTACATGAACTAGCCGGGAAGATGACAAAGGAATACTACTTTAAAACCAAAAATAAGCAAACAAATATGCTTCTAAGAAACTTTTCTTTGTCCGACTGTCCAGCTTAAAGTTGTCCCTCACTTCGATCTCACACGCGGCAGTCGCGGTCTTGGCGGATTTCGAGAACGGCCGAGTCTACAACGGGCACGTGCTACCAGCTGAACTGCAGCGTTACGCCTCAATTGCGATTTCGGCGAGCATCTGTCAGCTCAGCAAAAGGGATCCAAGCAACGCGTTGGAAAGAGTAGCCATGCCCTTTTTGAACTCACTCCTGGGCTCCGTTTAGCAATTGTGGCCTGTCTTCTTGGACCCCTTCGACACTCTTGTCCGAGCACAGCTTTAAACCTCTGCCGCGAATTTTGTCGCGAGGATGCGTGCTGTGGCCTACCTTTTCGTCGCTTCGCTTTCTTACGGTAACTTTTGCGACCGACCCTTTTCTCACAACTAGGAAATCGATCTCGGGTTGCGTTATTGCTAGTTTTACAACCTCAAGGGTACTTCTGCACTACCTGCCAACTTACTTCGGCCCTTCGGTCTCTTAGCACTGTTGTCATGTCGGCCGATTCACTGGTGCTAAGCCTGAACTCGCTGGCGCCCTGAACCGTGATGTGGATAGAACCGAAAGACCGGCGCTCCCCACGTAAATTCATTCGCTAACCCGCTTTTCCCTTACTTTTCGTCCGGTTGCTCAAACGCATGCAAAGCGACTTGGACGTCAATGCAAAGTGCCTAGTACTACTTGCTACGCTCAAAGGTTTTGAACCCTCTTTTACACGCGTAGTACTGTTCGTCTCGCTCACGGCTCTTCGACGTCTCTTGCGTCTGCGCCGCTTTTTGCGTCTGGTTTCCGAGCCTCCTGATCGCATCTCACACTCGTGAACCCTCTCACAGCTTTCGTCAGCTGTCGAAGTCGCGCGGTCTAAATGATTTTCGACCAAATCATCTTTATTTTCCCCCTATAGATCGGCGGACTGGTTTACACACTTAGGAACAATGCAGCTGCTTCCCTTCGAAAACTCTTGCTCGCATTCCTGAGAGCTGTCTGCAACTGCACTGATGCCATTCTCAACTGTCGCTGCTTCGCCTGAGCTTTCTTCGGTGTCCTTAACTACTTCCACATTGTCTGCAAGATCCATCATCGCGACAAATACAGTTGAGGTCTGTACCAGCCTTTTTACAGCTATCCTAGCTGTTTTGCTAGCATTAAACTGGCACAGCACTTCGTCGCAAGCGGTCTGGCCTTTGTCGGCCTCTCTACGCAGCGCAGCATCTTTAGCAGCACTCAAATTTGATTCTTCATTCAACCTGTTTCTGTTCCTAAACGTGCTAGCCTTATCTACGGCTATCACCTGCACCACACTTATTTGATTATCGTACTTCTCGTGTGCTACACTTTCGCATGGCTGAAACTTCCGCCGCATTGTTTCAATTTTACGTTCCAGAAGTTTAATCTCCAAGTCGCGTGCTTGATCATGCTATTTTCTATCCCTTCTTTTCTTTTCTTCTCTTTCTTTTCTATCTCTTCATTTCTTTTCTTCTCTTTCCCGTTCTCTCTCTCGCTCCTCCATTTTCAGTTTTGTTCTGCCAACCTTTTGAAAGCTTTTAACGCTTATCCAATATCCACCCCACTGGCGCTTTCTCAAATTAGCTCTAAATTTCTGATCTGCCCATTCTCTCCTTAATCATAATACCAAGCTCTTCACAAATGTACAAAAGACCATCTTTTAGCAGTGTCTTCACTTTCATGACTGCCGTTGTACTTTGGTTCTGCATCTCACACAAATGTAGGAGATCCTTCCAACACACTAATAGGTCATCTCCCTAACTCACACACAATCCAGCTTCTAATCAAGTCACACTCAAGAAATGAAGCCTGGAAAGTTATAGCAAAGACCAAGCACTCACCACAGCACAGCACTATGCCGTGAAGTCCATCTCACCGCTGCCAACCAGTTGTTAAGGTTTAAGGAGGATTGCAGGAGGATACGAGAACGAACAGGTTTATGACACTATTTACACTTATTTACAGCAAGAAAGGTTAGTGGTTTCACAAACCACGAGCGTGGTGGTTGAACCGCTACATGGTTCAGAGCGACGTCGAGCACTCTGCCGCGTCGTTTTAAGCCCTGTCGGGCTCCTCCTCTTTGAGTGGAACACCAATCACACATACACAACAGGTGAGGGGGACGAGCATGCACGGTCCACGTGAACGTCCAATATTGAGTCGTGAACACTGCACTGCAAGGTGGCGCCAGCAGAGCTCTTCGCCATCGTGTGAGTGCCGCTAGTCGAGAGGTTCCAAGATCCTGACAACGTACATCAAAGGGTCCGCCGATATGTTCACTCAATTAGCAGGGCAATTTGTCGCGGCCGCCACGATCTCTTCCAAGGAAGATGCTGTCTTTGTTGTCCTCTCTCGAACGGTTTACGGCGTCGTGGCGACACGACGTCTCATCCTCTGGCTAGCAGGGACAATGCCTGACGAGCATATGCAGCCGGCCGGTCGGCTACTTGATTAAGGATTAAAAGAGCGCCACTCCCCCGTCAGTTCTGGCGCCGGTCACAACAGCTTCCCCGTTGCGAGATGAGTCGCCGAGGACATCAGTCACCGCTTCTGCTCGAAGAGACAATGAAAGGGTCCGTAGTTGAAAGTCAGGAACTTGCCTTCGCTTGCCACATGGTCTGAGTAATTGGTGAAATCGTCGACAGCGTCTGGCAGACTAGGCGGCGAAGGGATTGAGAGCCTCCCCAGTAGACCGACTTACGCACAATGGTGTCTGCCCAGACAAATTTCCAGGCCAAACTTAACAGAACGCGAATTTTATAAGGTTTCATTCATATTCATGGCAAATAGTTCGAGGTTCTGTCCGATAACAGCGCATTGTTTCTCTGACTCTTCAGCAAGGTATGGAATTGTGCTGAAAAGTATTTCGGCGATGTGCGTAGCTCCAAGTGCGGTAAGACAGAATCAATACCCTTGCTGAACAAAGTTCCTTAGGAAAGATCGTAAATACAGTTGATATTTTAGATATGTGTGGACATATTTCAGTCATGCATTTCCGCTACCAAAATTCAAGGGAGCCTTTTGTGATTGTGGGCGACATTATCCTATTTACTGGTATCAGACGACATAGTTCGAATGATTTATTTAGCATATATGGTTGACACTTGAGTTGTTTTATTCTACAAGGCATAAGCAATAAGAAATTTTCTTGGTTCAAAGAAATGATTCTGTGGTCACTGCGAAGAAAGGTGCCCTCCATATCTGTGCATCGAAACGAGCTCTGCATTGTCAAACGTTATTTGTCATGAATGTTATACATGACCAACTTTTCATAGCTCTGCTGCCTGTACGTGATATATTGCATGGGGCTGTCGTTCATCGCACTTTCCATATAATCAGTTAAGTACCTGTTCAACATGTTCAGGCAATCTTTCTTTCTGTAGTTACAGAGATGTCGATTAATATGCCCAATGACGTCGTCATTGCTCAATCAATTCCTTCATTTTTTGTCGCCACTGCTATTCAATTTCGAGGCATTGCAGTAGGTTATCGCAAATAAAGGTAAGAACAACGTATCGCGAACGTATTTCAACATTGCTACACACGTTCAAAAAGACCTGTGTAAGACAAAGGCATACGACCTTCATTATGCTATTTACAGTGTGCTTACCAGTCGGAGACTTAGAGAATGGGAAGAATTAGGGACACGAGTTAATAGAGGGTACTACACTAAGCTGAGCTTCATTGATGACATTGCATTCCTGAGTAGCCCAGGGGACGAATTGCAATTCACGATTACTGAATTCGACAAGGAAATAAGAATAGTATATAAAGAAAAAATGTGTTTTAAAAGTGTTTTAAAAGAGAACACGCAAGCACGTGGCCTGCTCTCTGTTGCGGCTGCCTACAGCAACATCAGCCGACAGATAAAGAAAGCACGTGTACTTTCACGTCATCTGTGAAAAAAGCGAAAAAAACGAAAAAAGTCATGACCGTTGGACAAGCGCCACTAAATTGTGCTCCCGCTCTGGTCTCGCAACAGGTGATGCCTCCAAAACTGTTTATTATCTGTCGCACTAGGGAACCATCCCACCTCAGGGTGACACCGGGCCTCGCTCGGAACAGTGTTTCTAAATAAACACTTGTTTTTATCTCTCTCTGCTGGCTCGCGGAGCTGTAGGCAGCCGCAGCAGAGTGCAGGCACCATGCTGGCGTGTTCTTCTTCATAAAAATTGAAACAGTACCGCAGCTTCAGAAGAAAAAAAAACAGCAGTTCGAGACAGATAGCAGTGAACTTGAAGTTTTAAAAGAGTACGTCTATTAGGGACAGGCCGTAACCACGGAGCTGAACCACGAGATTGAAATACCTAAAAGAATAAGATTAGGGTGAAGCACATTCGGCAAGCATTCTCAAATCATAAATGGTAGATTGTCACTATTCGTCAAAAAGAGGGTGTATACCCGTTGCATCTTTGCGGTAGTTACCTAAGGAGCAGAAACCTGGAAAATCACAAAGAAGGTTCTACTTAAGGCGGACGACAAAGCAAGTGATAGACAGGAAAATGATAGCGGTAAACTTAAGAGACAAGAACATATATATATACGTCGCACTGTATGAGAATACAAACGGGTGTTAGAGACATTATAGTCGAAATAATGGACAAAATGGTCATGGGCGGGTCACATAGCACCAAGGCAAGACAGCCGCTGCTCATTGAGGGCCATAGACTGAATTCCAAAAGAAGGCACACGCACAAAGGTGAGACAGAAAGTTAGGTTGGCCGATAAGATCAAAAAGTTTACGTGTACAATGTGGCAACACAAGCGACAAAACTGGGTCGATTGGCAAAACATAGGAGAGGCCTTCGTCCTGAAGTGGGCCTAGGCAGGCTGATAATGATGAAAAAATTTCAACACTTTTCGTCAGTACGTCTTTTTTTATTGTCGCGTTATGTTATCATGCACGCTGATTTATGTGTGTGTTATTCACTGATTTGAAATATTTTGAACAGTTTAGTTAACGTTTTTTTCTGGCTGTTGTCGCCGTCCTGGTTGCTTTTTACTGCTGATATGTTTCCTTCTTTTTACTTGCGGAATGGGACAGGTAAATGAAACTTTTATTCTGTACGTCCTCTCAAATAATGGCCTTGAAGAGTCCACGGTATGCTATAAAAATTACAAAGATAAGTAAATATTTAATAAACAATATTAAAGGTTTGTTTCTGTCAAAGTAGTAAAGCGTTCGGTATCACTAAAATCCTAAAATTTCACAAGATATTTTCTGTATTTTATGCCTTCTGGAAGTGAACATGTGTAAATAGTGCACCAGTAGCTATAATGGCGATTGGGCAGGGGTGTTTATAGAAATAAATCTTACTCTTCCAAATACTGTGCAAAACGTGTTATCAAGAACAAAGACAGATCAAACACGTTTTTTACGCTGTTATTTGTTGCATAGATTTGACCACAACGGTGATCAAAAGTCCCCCGGCCCACATCCAATTCAGCCCGATGTCTGCGTGAGCTTGAGACTTTCACCAACCTCTGAACTAAGCGGGTGGTGTCCGTTCCATGATGCGGGGAATGTGAACCTACAGCATATTTGCTTTGCATGGAATGGCAGCGGAAAGCAGTGCAGCTTTGCCGACCTCTTTGCATTCAATATTGCCACGAACGTAATTACAGACAGCGACGAAACGACGTCTTGCTTGCCTCAGACTAGGACGCAAAAGCCCTCTTCTTTCTTCGCTTCTAAGGGATTCCACTTACAGTTGATGGCTCATACCCATTACCTATGACATTACTCCCTCTCCTCGAAAAGCATCGGCTCGATGCTGGTAATGAGCGTTGAGAAAACAAATGAGAAAAAAAAGATGCTATCGTGGAACCCAACAACTCCGTCGTAAGGGAGAGAAAAAAATGGGCTGGCGTCCTAGAAGTACTCAATAAAGAAAGGAGTAAGTACACAAGACAATAAAAAAAAACCAAAGTGACAAAAAATAGCCATTGCGTGGTAAGTTAGTCCACGTTCGATGGATGACGCGAGAAATATGGCTTGAGCCTTGACACGTGCACCACATCACTTTGTGGAAACCGACGGGAACGTCTGGAGGCGCCCTCAGGGAGAACTTCATACGTAACGTCACTGAGTCGGCGCAGAACTTTGTAAGGGCTGAAGTAGCGCCGAAGCAACTTCTCAGAGTGACCACGTTGTCGAATGGGAGTCCACACCCAAACTTCATCGCCTGGTTGGAAGGTAACCTCTCGGTGTGTAAGGTTGTAGCGGTGTGCGTCGGCAGTTTGGCGAGCCTGAATACGGCATCGGGCGAGTTGACGGGCCTCCTCGGCGCGTTGAGCGAACAATTCAGCGTCCGTGTTGAACATGCTCAAGTTGTTGGGAAGGAGCATTGCGTCGAGCATTGTGGTGACCTCTCGACCATGAACTAAGCGAAATGGGGTGAAACCTGTACTCTCTTGGACTGCTGTATTGTAAGAAAAAGTTACGTAAGGGAGTATATCATCCCAGTTCTTGTGATGAACGGCCACGTACATTGACACCATATCTGCAATGGTCTTGTTCAACCATTCAGTGAGTCCATTTGTTTGGGGGTGATAACCCGTGGTTTTCCGATGTTCTGTACCACTTAGTCTCAGCACTTCTTGAAGCATCTCTGCGGTGAATGCTGTACCACGATCAGTAATTATCACAGATGGCGCTCCGTGACGAAGAACGATGCTGGTGACAAAAAAACTGTGCGATTTCGGCTGCGGTAGCTTTGGGCAGGGCCTTTGTTTCTCTGTAACGCGTTAAATAATCGGTGGCAACCACAATCCACCGGTTTCCAGACGAAGAGGTAAGAAATGAGCCGAGCAAGTCAATGCCAATTTGATGGAATGGTGTCTCCGGCGTGGCGATAGGCTGTAATAGTCCTGATGGTTGGACAGGTGGAGTCTTACGGCGTTGGCAGTCGCGGCATGTGCGGACGTACTGCTTGACTGTCTTTGCGAGGCGGGGCCAGAAGTATGAGCGGCGAATTCTTTCCAATGTGCGCGTGTAGCCAAGGTGTCCGGATGATGGTTCGTCGTGACAAGCATGTAAAATATCGTCGAGAAGCGAGGTCGGCGGAACCAGTAGGTAAGTAGACTGGGTATGGTCGAAATTTTTCTTATACAGGACTCCATCCCTGATGCAGAACGAGGCCAGCGAACGTGCAAAGTTTCGAGGAAGGCTGCGTTTTCGGCCTTCGAGGTAGTCAATCAGCGGGCTTAGCTCCATGTCGTCGCGTTGTTGTTGAGCCAGGTCGGTTGCTGACACAGAGAAAAGGAATGTATCGTCCTCTTCAACGTCCGCGTTGGTACTTCGAATCGGTACACGCGAGAGACAGTCAGCATCAGTGTGTTTGCGTCCTGACTTGTGAATGACTGTAACGTCAAATTCTTGCAGCCGAAGGCTCCAGCGTGCTAGACGACCGGAAGGGTCTTTGAGGTTGGCGAGCCAGCATAAAGAATGGTGGTCGCTAACTACCCTGAATGGTCGACCGTATAAATAAGGGCGAAACTTTGTTATAGCCCAAACAACGGCTAAGCATTCTTTTTCTGTTGCAGAGTAGTTTTTCTCTGCAGATGATAGTGTTCGACTTGCATAGGCAATCACGCGCTCTACGCCATTTTGCCATTGAACCAGTACAGCTCCTAGTCCGACGTTGCTGGCATCTATGTGTAGCTCTGTGGCAGCGTTATCGTCAAAGTGACCGAGTACAGGTGGGGCTTGGAGATGGTTTCGTAGCGTGTCAAAGGCGTGATGCTGATCATGACCCCAAACAAACGGTACGCCGTGTTTCGTAAGTTCAATTAGCGGTTCAGTTATTTTAGAAAAGCCTTTGACGAAGCGTCTGTATTATGCGCAGAGTCCCAGAAATCGGCGGAGGTGGCGCTTGTTCATTGGGACAGGAAATGCGGCAACAGCATTCGTTGTCTCAGGGTCTGGGTGTATACCGGCGTGGCTGACGACGTGACCAAGAAATTTTAGTTCCTCGAATGCAAAGTGGCATTTCTCAGGTTTGAGAGAAAGTCCAGCTGTTCGAATCGCCTGAAGAACTGCCTGTAAGCGCTGGACATGCTGCTCAAACGTGTCCGAGAAGACGACCACATCGTCAAGGTAGACAAGACACGATTGCCATTTTAGCCCAGAAAGAACCGTGTCCATCACTCTTTGAAAAGTAGCTGGTGCCGAGCATAAGCCGAAGGGAAGGACCTTGAACTCGTAGAGTCCGTCAGGAGTAATGAAGGCGGTCTTTTCGCGGTCGCGCTCATCAACAGATATTTGCCAATAGCCGCTGCGTAGATCCATGGAAGAAAAGTAACGAGCATTGCGAATGCGGTCCAGCGAGTCGTCTATTTGTGGTAAAGGATACACGTCTTTCTTCGTGATCTTATTCAACTTTCGGTAGTCGACGCAAAATCGCAGAGTACCATCTTTTTTCTTTACTAACACAACAGGGGACGCCCAGGGACTGGTCGATGGCTGGATGACATCGTCCTTGAGCATCTGCTGGACCTGTTGGCGTATAACGTCTTGTTCTTTTTTCGAGACTCTGTAGGCATGCTGTCGAATGGGTCTCTCGGTAGGCTCGGTGATGATACGATGCTTGGCAAGCGGTGTTTGGTCAACTTTCGAAGTTGTAGCGAAGCAGTCCCGAAATGAGCCGAGTAGCTTCAAAAGACGTTCCCGTTGTGCAAACGGTAGACCCTGATTTACGTCGAGAGTGCTTGCAAATGTCATGGCGGAATCGTCACACGACGAAAGAGCAGATAATGTTGAGGGACCAGGGTCGTCGGCAATATCCTCAAGGTATTCGATCGCAGTGTGGTTTGTAAGATGGCGATACTCCTCGCTGAAATTCGTGACGAATAGGCAAGCCTGCTTTATACTGGGCTGAACAATACCTCGGGCAACGCAGATTTGTTGTGCAAAAAGTAGGGACAAATTTCTTTCTGCAATTACAGCATCGGGGACGTCTTGGTCACATTCAACGTTGATAAAAAGGCTGCTGCGGGGAGGCAGAGTAACAGATTCGGAGGATACATGTAGGGCAGCCTTCGATGAGCGGGCGTTTTCCGGTTCAGGATGAAACGGGTCCTCGAACGACACCTGCAAGTCTCGTAGGTCAATAACTGCACCGTGTTCGCGAAGAAAGTCCAGCCCCAGAATGAGTGGACGGGAGCACACAGGTAATACGAGGAAAGACCCTGTGAACGTCGAAGCACGAACTCGAACACGGGCTGTGCGCATTCCAGTCGGCGTGACGAGGTGGCCCCCTGCCGTGCGCAACGGTGGTCCTTGCCAAGGGGTAGTTACCTTCCTCAGTTGGGATGCCAGGGTGCTGCTCATAACCGAATAATCGGCGCCGGTGTCGACAAGGGCAGTGACGACGTGATTATCGACGTGTACGGTGATGTCGGCGGAAACAGTCTTATGACTTTCGGAAACGACTGGAAAGTCAGAACGCTCTTCGTCGGGTCTTTGCGTCGAAGGAGGCTCTTTGACAGTTCGTTGGGACGCGGCTTCACCCCCAGGAGCCGCGGTTTCTAGTTTCCCCTGTGGGGACTCGGTGACCGGCCTCTGAAAGGAGCAAAAGATGACGAGGGAATGCTAGGTGATGTGGGGCGGCGAGGTGATGGTGATCTTGAAATGGGGCTTTGACCAAGGCGAGGAGCCTGCTGGCCCGTAAGGTACGCTTCGATGTCGCGGGGACACTCACCGTAACGCGGGCAACGAGCATTGGGGTGAAAGCCACGGAGACCAAGTTGGCGGTACTAGCAGTTACGGTAGACGTGACCCGCTTAGCCACAGTGGTAGCAGAGTGGACGGTTATCGTACGTACGCCACACGCTGGCCTTTGTGGCGTTCTGCCGCGATCCAGACAGACGATAAGTTGGTGCACTCGGAAACCTTGAGGCGGGTGGCGGAGTCGAAGAGGTGCCCTGGAATCGTTGGCTAGCCTGATCCATTCTCCCCATGGTGGGATCAGGGCCATGTGGTGCAGGGGATCGCAGAGCCGCCGCATAAGTCAGCACAGGGGCCTCAGGCCTTGTTGGCTCGAGTGGGGTGACCACCTGTCGGATCTCATTTCGGATTAAGTCTGTGAGATCACTTACGGGTGGTTGGGGTCCCGCTGCTTGGAGTTGGCGCAGCTCGTCCCGCACGACGCTTCTTATGAACTCAGCGAGGGCATGCCTCTCGCTGTCAGCCCCGATAAAGCATGCAGCAGGGGTCACGTCGTGGCGTTCATACTGTGACGACCTATACTGGAGAGTGCGCTCCATTGTGGTTGCCTCATTTATGAACTCTGCCACAGTCGTCGGTGGATTGCGCACGAGTCCTGCGAAGAGCTGCTCTTTTACCCCACGCATTAAATGCCGCACCTTCTTTTCATCGAACATTGCAGGGTTAGCACGCTTGAAGGGTCGAAGCATGTCCTCGACAAACATCGAAACTCTCTCGTTGGGTCGTTGGTTCCGAGACGAGATTGCCTGCTCCGCTCTCTCTTTCCTTTCAGTGCTGCGGTACGCATCACGAAACTGTCGGCTGAACTCATGCCACGTCGCAAAGGAACCCTCGTGATTCTCGTACCACGTTTTGGCAGAGTCTTCTAACGCAAAGTAAACTCTCCGCAGCTTGCGAGCTTCATCCCATTCGTTGATGTCACAGGTAATGGGTATGAGCCATCAACTCTAAGTGGAATCCCTTAGAAGCGAAGAAAGAAGAGGGCTTTTGCGTCCTAGTCTGAGGCAAGCAAGACGTCGTTTTGTCGCTGTCTGTAATTACGTTCGTGGCACTGGTGGAGGTGCGGGGTAAATGCGCCTCGGCTGCAGATTTTCAGCCGACACACCGAGCTACTTGGAGACAGCTACAGCTCCCACGGCAAGAAGCAGTCGCCGCCTGCGAGGACTATCTCCCGAGTACTGTCCCCTCTCTCAAGGCGAGATGGCAACTTCAACTAACAACCAGGCGAGTCAAACCAACGACGTCTTGCTTGCCTCAGACTAGGACGCAAAAGCCCTCTTCTTTCTTCGCTTCTAAGGGATTCCACTTACAGTTGATGGCTCATACCCATTACCTGTGACAATATAATAGTATGCTGGCATAAGATTGAAATGATAAACAAATTCCGCGTTTTCAAGCACTGATGAAAGTACTTCATCGGGCCATCCTACTTCTGCCACAAGTTATTATAAGAACCCGAGTCCAGCAGGTATCGGCATTGGTAGCACGTTCCCATCGTAGGACTCATCGTCCAACTTTCGCAGGAAGGAGAACCATTCATACGAGATGACAACTTTATTTATGTATAGTTGTAATAGGAGGGATATTTGCAGAAATGCCTTCATCTTTTACAGCCATTTGCTTGTCTGTCAAAATTGAGGCATTCAAACTGGTGTCTAAGCTCTTACCAATACGGTGTCTTTTCACGACGACGCCTTGCCCCCATAAAGAAGGCAAAGGGCCACATATACATGTTGTAATGCGGTGGAGACACAGAGACAGCACTCTTTACTATAGCACGGTTGCTCTGTTATTCATTTTTCTATTTCTCTACCATGAGCAATAAGCCCGCCCGCCCGAACTTAACGACACTTCCCGACACAACTTCCCTATAAGAGGCTATGTTCTTGGCCACGACACTAGGCCACGAAAGCGAGTGCGTGCCACTGGCAACAATGCTAGTGGTTGATGGCACTTGCTGCATCGCTGTGAACAGTCTTGATCACACTGAAATCTGCTTGGAAATCTGCCGGTGTGTTTTTTGGCGGACAGAATTGGCTCTGTCACTCGGTGGCTCTATTCCATGCTGCCTCTTATGAAAACTTGCCGGCGATGTCTCGGCAGGTGTTTCAGCTGCATCTGGGCGGTTGTTCCGGACCAATCTACAACTTGTTTGGGAGATGCTTGCCCGAGGTGCCTGCAGCGGGCGACACTGGCTGAATTGGTGTGGCCGGCCTCTGCCACGCTGGGCTGAGCCTGAACTTTCTTGATGCGGTTTTCAAAGAGCAGTATTTTACTTACATGCTGCGACAACACGAGAAGTAGGCTAATTTATCGGTGGTAGATAAAATTTGATGTTTTTGCATGGTCACAAGATAAGCATGCGGTGGATCTATCATGAGGCCGCGAGAAGTAGTGGATGTTCTTGCGGAACAATTTCCGACACCGGCATACTATAATAACAGGAAGATGGTCTGATGAATTGTTGGATGCATCTTTAGCGGCCTCTTCCACTCAGGCATTCTAGTTTGATGTTCTTCAGAATATAGAAGGCGCAAAAGACATTGTGATTAACCCTGGTCACACTGATGTACCGTGACAACGTTTCAAGCCTCGGCTTTGCTTTGCGACGTTTCCAGTGTGCATCTGTCCTCGTAGTCACACGTGTCAGACTTGAGCCGAAATTTGTTGACAGACGTATGCGCACAGAACACCCATCCTGCTCAACCGTCGTGGCTGCTCTGGAAAAAAACTCTGCCAGTGCAACATTTACGTCTGATCCCAACAAAGTGCCTAATTCCTGAAGAGGTGAACTGCAGTGCAAAGCTGTCGCCTCGGAGAAAAAACCCCATTTTCAGTCGTGCTATGGTTGGATTGGGTGGTGCCAGGAAGATTGTAGGAATCCGGTAACAAGCAGCTGTGAACTTCCAGTCCACTCTGCACAGCTGCCCGACACCGTCGTACCGATTCTACGCGGCGGCACTAGTTTGAAGGCAGCCAATGGCGAAGGCCCATTTATGCATTTCCTTCTTGGCCTTGCGAGCTCCCGGAACTTTCACGGTCACCACCCAGTCATCAGCATGGTGCTCAACGACATAGAACTCCGGTTCTCGCTGGCGGCTTCAGATTGTGGGGTCGCAGGCGACAATGCAAAGAGCGCAAACACAGCGCTGCCCAGGTGGGGTGAGAGCTGCATGAGGGCACTCCCGAGTTCTCTGCGTTACTCGGGAGAGCTGGCCTCAGGGACACGATGTTACGGGAAATCACGGCAGCACTTTCTGGCAATTCCTGTCCAGAGCCAGTGGTGGTGTGTGACGGGTTAGTGCTGAGCAGTGTACTCATGATTCGCTACCTTTGTCGACTGAGATTGTACAGATTTTTAAGTACCTCAGGTGCCAGTTTAGCTTTGATAAAGACTTTGTCACATTGGGAAGTGTCAAAGGCATTCCCAATTAACAGGAGCTCAAGTGTAGCCTTGCCATCAGCTGGTAGCATGGTGACCATCAGACCGTCTCCCGGAATCACAGGTGAGACATGGATTCCGCCCACTGTTGGTGTGATGGTTAGCTAAAGCAGCGATAGGATTGATGACTTCATCTCCAAGGAAGCGTGAACGGAGTTCTTTTTAGCTAGAGGAACCCAGAAAGCCAAGGACAGCGATATGGCGTTCAGCTTCACATCGATACTTGGAGTGACATAGCTATTTATAACTTCCCCATCGTTAGGCGAAAGAAACATCAAGACAACGCATGTCGCAAGCTCAGTTGTTATATGATCTGCTTCCTCTTTCTCTATCTTGAGCTATCTGCCAGCGTGGCTGACCTAAGCGTCGTTCTTGGCCATGAAATTTTATTAATTGCGGCATGGACAAGAAGTTCGATTAAGTAACACCACTGTAACACACAGGAATTTTCTCGCACCTTGCCACGTCGACTCGAATACTGAAATGTAGGTGAGGATAAAGAGTCCGAAGTGTAGCCGAACTAATGAAAGGTTGATAACGTTCTAGTGTACTAGAATATAGGTAGTGTGTTCAGGGAGGTGCCGTGGCTGCTGCAGTTGATATCGACAGCCATGAGAATGCGCCACCTTAGCATGAGCCGTCACCTCACGCATTGCCTTTTATGCACTTCTGTGCTTTGATATTAGTAATAGCAGGGGTTTAACGTCCCAAAACTACCATATTAATATGAGAGACACAGTAGAGAAGTGCTCCAAAAATTCGACCCCCGTTGGTGCTTTAACCTGCACCTATATCTAGGTACATGTACGCACCTCAGTATATGCGCCTCCGCCAAAAAGGCAGCCGCTGCGGCCGGGATTTGATCCCATGACAGCGTTTGCATACGTCGCGCTCGGTAGTCTTGTGTTGAATTGTTGACACCTCCGATAAAAGCTTTCTGAATGGGTGTGTTCGTACAGCATTCAAAACAAAACGAAATGTCAAAGATATAAGGCACGGTCCGAATGCAGGTATTAACAAACGACAGTGAAGCAGTCCTCCCTTGGAAAACTGCCTGCAGTTTTTAAATCTCAGTTGGTAGACGAATAAATGTAAGGAAGATCGAGGTATCGAAGGAGCATCTATAAATCCGTAGGTTTCTTGTTACATTACTGTTATATCGAGTCGTAGTCTGCACACTGCAAGAAGTTCGACTTTTTTTGTTACGTGCGCGGCACCGCTTTTTTCGGTAGTTGCATTATGCAATTGTATTTTTGTGGGTAAGGTGAAAAAACTGCCATTTGATTGAGAAGCACAAGCACGCCGTAGTTGAAGACTTGGAAATAATTTTGAAAATCTAAGGTCCCTAAATGATTACGCTCCCACTGAAATACTGCTGCTGTAGCTGGGATATTGCACTGTACAGTCAGGAAACATCACTTGGCACCACTGTCAGACTGTAAGAAGAAACCCTTTATTAATGAGCGCACATACATCAGTGAGCAGTAACACCGATCAAATTCAACACCATTCCGTGGGATTATCAGTTCACGATCACTTCATCCCGGTGGCACCTTTATGAACAATGACTTATTTTTGCGTGCAGCATGTTTATTTTTTTCCTTTGGCCTCTCGAGACTGATTGATACCCTTCGCTAAAAAATGAAGTCATAACAGCACTTAAATTACCGCTCTCTTCGACACGAGATGCGGTGCGATCGAGCTGATATAAATTGAAGGTAAACAAAGCTTGAGTAAGCGTTTCAGCGAAGTTGCAGTTCCTGTAGTGTTAACCACCTCGGGTTCGTAGTCAGGAGGAAGCTCCATCGATGAACTTGAATCAGTGGCCTCGCCGTCAACGCAGGGTGCTGCAGTTTTTGTGGAGATGGTAGATTCAACCGCCGAGTTCTTCCGCTTTTTCGATAAGTTGCTTGGAGCGTTGCGCAGTAAAATCGGCACGGCGTCCGGCGTTAGCTCTGGTCTTCTACATGGTAGGCGAACTTCTTCGCTGCTTATAACGGGCACGTAGTCTCCGAGAACACCTGAAGGCTCGAAGTGTAGCCCACATACAGAGCAGCTTTCGTTTAAGGTCCCCTCCTTTCGATATAAATTCTGTTACAAAACCTTCCTCTGTGCTGCGTCTTTGGGTGCAGCGAAAAGTGACGGCTGCTCACCTTCTTTCCGATGGTATACCCTATTCGCACCTTGGTGCAAAGCAGTGTAGTTGCCACCAATGACTCGGTATTGCCTCACTGTCACCAGGCCAGCAAAAACATTGCCAGAAAACTTTCGTTTAGCGGGCACGAACACAAGCAACAGGTCACTAAACAGTATCCGTAAAGACCGAGAGGCGCGGAGCTGACAATTCTGCCAGCCCATGCTATGGCAGCGCCACCTTGAGAACCGGTTTTTTGTCCACGTGCACCGCTTCACGCAATGCATGGCCAGAGAGGGTGCCTGAACACACTACCTCATATTCTAGTACCCTATAATAACGTCTTAAGAGGAGCTGCTGCTGTCACCCTCACCTGCAACTGCCAGCGGCTCTGTCCAGAAGCAGACATATCATGTCTTCATGGAACAGGTGAAAACATGGATTCAGCAATAATTGTCCTGCGTTCTCAGTTCGTAGTGGTAAACGGCGCGGAATCGGGTAGGGCTAGCGTAACATCTGTTGTGCCTCAAGGCTGAGTGCAGGGCCCCTTGCTGTTTTTCATAAATGATTTCTCCGACACCATCGCTTCTTCCATCAGATTGTTTGCTCATGATGATGTAGTATATAGAGAAGTTACTAGCGTTGACGATACCGCTATTTTAAAAAATTCCTTCGTCATCTACTGTCGTCACGCAAAACCAAATTTGCTATATGTAGAGCTAGCAAATGGCCGCGAGTGCATAATGAGTGTGGCATGTTATGATGTTGTTAGAAGACAAGCAGTCGCGATTACCATGTTTAGATGTGTCATTTACCCATGTCGTCCGTTCGCGTCGCGTTGTACCGAATTTGGTACATGTGAAACTAGCGAAACGACCACGAGTGCATTATGAACTTAGCATGTAGTTATGTTGTTACATGATACGCAAGTAATAATTTTCATGTTAAGGTCTGTCGCTTGTGTTCGCCATGCAATCGTGTCATACCATACCAGTTTTGCAACATGCAATGTGAGCGATACCACCGCATGAGCTGCAGGACCAGGAAATGTAAATCATGACACTTATGACAAACATATCATGGTTTTCATGTTAAGGCTTACGAAATATCTCCTCCATACAGTCATGTTATGCTATACCAAGTTTGGTATCGATACCGTTACTGAAATAACCAGAAGAGCTAAAAGTAATTGGCGGCTGGACGGACGAATGGACGAACGGACGGACAGACAGACAGACAGACAGACAGACAGACAGACAGACAGACAGACAGACAGACAGACAGACAGACAGACAGACAGACAGACAGACAGACAGACAGACAGACAGACAGACAGACAGACAGACAGATAGACTAGATAGATAGATAGATAGATAGATAGATAGATAGATAGATAGATAGATAGATAGATAGATAGATAGATACGCCTAAAGTCGGCGAACTTCGCTAAGAAATGCTTCGCATTTAAAAATGTATGGCACCGAAACTTTATACTCTGTGTGGTTCTTCGTTACAACTGTTTCTGGGTATAAGTACTGAGGCGTATTCCTTACATCATCCATGTTAGCACCGGCACGTTGACTTTGTTACAGCAAAGCTATATAAGATGTTGAATTTCTTGCGGCGCGACACAAAACTGGTTCCTCAGCAGGCCCGCAATCTTCTCTACAAGAGTAATGTCAGACCACTTTTAGAGCATGTTGCATTGTGTGGGACCCTCCCTCAAATGCCGATTGCAACAAGCTTGAGCGAGCCCAGAACATGGGTACAAGGTACGTTATCGGTAGCTATGAAAGAAACCTCAGCATTATTCCTGAAAAGAAAGCATTTAGATTAAAGCTTCTAGGAAAAAGAAGGCAAATTTTGAGCTTGAAGCTTTTCCATAACATACAACATGGCCGCGCTGGAATAGACCGAAATCTGTACATTCTACAGGCTCAATTTATATCGAGACGAACAGATCATGAGCTCAAGGTTAGAGAATACAGCTGCAGGACTGATCTTTTTAAAAGCACTTTTTGCCCCCAAACAGTTTCGAAATGGAATCGTCTGCCTGCTGACACCTTCAGTATACTAGATAACAAAGCTTTCGCGGCCGCTTTTTGGTATCTCATTTTGCTTGTGCTGCCGTCAATTTTACACAATATTTGGTTTTTATAACATAGTTCTTGTATTTTTATATCTGTAGAGTATAATTGAATGTTTGTATTTTTCCTCTTTGTCTAGATTAGATGGTCTTTATGCCATTCACGTGCATTGACATCATTGTATTCAAAACAATTCAAAACAATGGTCTTGAAATATATGATGTGAAAATTCTCTGTTTAGCCTCCCCCCCCCCCTATCCCACTGTAATGCCTGAATGACACTGGGGTATGAGTGTAAGTAAAAAAAATGAAAAGGCAACCAATAGCTCTATTTCACGCTGTCAGCATCATACCTATAGTGGTTTGCTAATCCAAGCAGTTTATTGTATGCTTCATGCAGTCAAGTATATTGGCACTTTAAACCCCGTCACTTATTATATGCTCTTTAGATTTTGTTGAGATTGCTGTAGTGACACTGGCATAGCTGGGGTGGAGG